>JAJLYH010000085.1:0-25070 GCA_030571675.1 Arxiozyma telluris | reverse complement strand
AGACGCGGCAGATGTATTGATTACTATTATTATTAGTATTATTATTATTATTATTAGCAGTAGTAGCAGTAGTAGTAGTAGCAATAGCAAGTAGTAGCAATATAGAGTGATATGTACAATTCTGTATCAATCGTTATAACGAAGATATGCCTTGTGTTATGTTTCCTGTATGTGAAATTTGATTTGTTTTGGCCAAGTTATCTCTTTCTCTTTTTGTTTGTTTGTTTGTTTGTTCTTTTCTAATTGATTCGTTTTATCAATTCACAGGTTTATCGTTAAGGTGTTTACCTATCTGTTTGTTTATGCATTTTTTTTTGATTTAATTTAATTTATTTTATTTTATTTTTGTATTGACTGGTTGGTAGATTCATACTCCACTAGAATCACTTTTATAAAACGTCTAAAAACTTATATATATATATATATATACTTCACAACTTTCGATACTTCGTCTCCTGTTCAATAGTTGATTCCTTCTTGTCTCCTCTCAGTACATTCCCTTAACACATATATATATTATCACTCACACAACCAATCAACTAACTAAAACTTTTCCTCAAGGGGTTATTACCTAATCCAATCAGGTAACCTTTCTATATTAGTAGTCTGTTTTGTGCTTTGTACTTCTGTTCTGTTTATTGCTTTTGTTTTGTTTTGTTTTATTTTATTTTTGTTTTCCCCATTTCTTCTACTTTCAAAGGATATACACATACCACACACATATTAAATATTACATATATTTATACTCATACTTATACTTATAATGAGTGTTTATCGTATCGCTACTAAAACACAAACAATATTACCTTTGACTTTTAAACTGTTTAAAAATGATATGACAGCTGTTATGTTTAATCAACATCGTCACTATGTTTCGGGAACTAACATGAAGGAAAATACTGGAAACTCGCTCTTATACACTCCTGAAAATGCTGCTACACTCACCCCTCCTCCTACTTATGAAGAATACTTTAAAACTTTGCCAAAACAAACTCTTTTCTCTCTGTTCCTAATCGGTATGTGTTCACTCAATAAATTTACTCTATCCACTGCTACCAAGATCTTCCCCTTTATTCCACTCTCCTTAGTGCGCGTCTTAGTGTCAAAACT
Organism: Arxiozyma telluris; assembly: GCA_030571675.1. Classification (NCBI taxonomy): domain Eukaryota; kingdom Fungi; phylum Ascomycota; class Saccharomycetes; order Saccharomycetales; family Saccharomycetaceae; genus Arxiozyma; species Arxiozyma telluris. Next base: position 23,960 of record JAJLYH010000085.1, on the reverse strand, counting down.
TTACTGTGGTGGTGAAAATATGCAGGAAGTTCTACAATGTGGTAAAGACTTGCAGAAAAGAGGTATCTCAAACATGATGCTTTCTTTAACCATTGAAAATTCCGAGGGGGTTAAACAGATAGAAAACATCGACCAAAGTATCGTGGATCCAACCATAGAATCCATCTATGACGTATTGAAACCCAACCTGCTATCTCAGCTAGACTCCCTCGCCAACGAACAAGACATCAACACTATCGCACCTGGCTATATCGCGTTGAAACCCTCGGCACTAATTGAAAATCCAAATGACGTCCTTATGAATTACGGTACACATCCAGACTCACAAGTGTTACTGGACCGTTGTGCAAGAATCACCCAGGTGGTCCATAACTTGAATCAAGAATTGCACAGGTTGTATCCATCGCGTAAATCTCCATTTTTCGTCTCTACCATCGATGCTGAAAAATTCGACTGGCAAACGAAAGGTGTATACACCCTACAACGCCAATTGATGGAGAAGTTCAATCGTGGGTCCTTGGTCTCCGTGGTCGGTACTTGGCAACTATATTTGTCGGACTCTATGAAACATCTAACTGACGATGCTCTACTAGCTAAGCAGAACGGTTACAAATTGGGGTTGAAGATTGTTCGTGGCGCCTACATTCATTCGGAACCACAGAGAGGTTCCATCATCTTTAACACAAAAGAAGGCACGGACAACAACTATAATAATATAATGACTATGGTTCTCGATGACATGAAAGCTAACGGCGAGAATTCAGTCTATGGACATTTGGTCGTGGCCTCGCATAACGCAGAATCTCAAACTAAAGCGGCTGTCTTGTTGGGTCATTTGTCCGAAGACACATACGTTAGAGCTAATGTTTCGCTTGGTCAATTGTTAGGCATGTCCGATAATTTAGCATACGATCTGATAAACAAGTACCATATGCATAATTTGATCAAATATGTTCCATGGGGCCCAGCTAAGGAGACAAGAGATTATTTGCTACGTAGATTACAAGAAAACGGGGATGCAGTTAGAAGCGATAATGGTTGGGGCTTAGTCAAGAAAGTCGCAAAAGCTTTCTTCTGAATCATTTAATATTGAGAGTTTCATTCAACCATATTGTATTTTATTTCATTTTATTACATTTCATTTTATTTTATTTTTAAATTGATAATGTGTCATCATATATAGATCTTTGTAACTGTAAGTATGGTAATATTCACCACTCAATATAATAATAATAATAATAATAATAAGCAATTATAATATTTTTTTCTTCTATTATCGAGACTGCTTATTTTTTGATTTCTTGGTACAACTAAGTCAAAGCGAAGAAAATGAAATGAAAATAAATAAAAAGGAAAAAATAAGTAGATAAATAAATAAATAAAAACACCTGACAGATAGAAGCTTGGATCTTTATTTCATTTGATTTAACTAACAAGTCTTAGACAGAGGGCACTAGGCAACAAACTGCTGATACATGCAGGAAAGTATAGATTCCCGTATATGTATGGTTTGTAAATATTTACACTAGGTATGAAATTCGTGGCTTTAATATCAGGTGGAAAAGATAGTTGTTTCAATGTCCTACATTGTTTGAAACAAGGTCATGAACTCATAGCATTGGCCAACTTATACCCATATGATGAAGAAATACAAGATCTAAACAGTTTCATGTTTCAAACCGTAGGGCATGATCTGATATCTCTATATAGTAAATGTTGTAGCGTGCCACTGTTTAGAAAACCGATCAAACTAGACTCTTCGATTAACAAAGAACTAAATTATGTCACTGTATCCAACGACGATGAAATTGAAGTCCTGTATCAGTTGCTAAGAGACATCAAATCTAAGGTACCTGAATTGCAAGCAGTCAGTGTCGGCGCTATCCTTTCATCGTATCAAAGAGTTCGTGTTGAAGATGTTTGTAGCAGATTGGGACTCACCGTGTTAAGTTTTCTATGGCAGAGGGACCAATCTGAATTACTGAATGAAATGGTCACTATGTCTGTACCTTCCACTCATCATAATGATGATAGCAGTAGTAATAGTAACGATGAAGACAGCAATGATAACGGTTATTTTGATGCAAGGTTGATTAAAGTGGCTACAATTGGATTAAATTCACACCATTTAAATATGAGTCTACCACAGATCCAGCCCATTATGATGAATTTGAATAACAGATACGAAGTTAATGTCTGCGGTGAAGGCGGTGAATTCGAGACTATGGTGTTAGATACACCGTTTTTCAAAGATGGTTATTTGAAATTGAAAAATGTGGAGGTTATATCTGATACAAACGAACAGAATGATGGAGTTTATAATGCTAGATTGATTGTAGACTATCAACGAAGGCAATTATCTAATGATTTTTTGAAGCATGAATTGAAAAGGCTGCCTGAACCAGCATTGTTAGATGAGAAATGGCAGGAATTGTTGAATAATTTGAAAGGTAGCGATACGATCAATAAATTGATTGGAGATTTTGCGTCCATTGAATTAACCACTTCATCGGTTCCATCATTGTCGTTACCTTCGGATTATGAATTCACTCCAAATGTGTCTTTTACAGAAGTCAACGATCTTCTTTATATCTCAAATCTAACTTCAACACTTCCCCTTGTCCAAAATGATAATGTACAACATTCTTTAGAGACTCATATGTTGGATATTTTCAAACAACTGGAGTATATTTTGGCATCTAGATCATTATATCCGTGCCAGATAATTTCTTCGTCTTTGATCTTAAATGATATTGAGAATTTCAGTAGAATAAATAAGATCTATTCTGAATGGTTTGACACACAAAAATGGGGTCCTCTTCCACCATCTAGGGCATGTGTTGGATCTGACTTACTAGGTTGGGAAAATCCAATTCAATTATCTGTTATTGTAGACTTGAATGCAAATAAGATATGTGAATATCAAGACGGTAAAATCAAAGTGAATAAAAATAAAAATGGTTTACATGTTCAAAGTCGATCATATTGGGCACCATGTAACATTGGTCCGTATTCTCAAGCTACATGGTTAAATACCGACCAAGCAAATAAAGTCGCTAGAATCAGTGGACAGATCGCTTTGATACCTAAATCGATGGAAATGCTACCAAAAAGTGATTATTTGACACAGGGTGTTCTATCTTTGAAACATTTTAACACTTTAAAAGAGACAATCGGCACTGAACGACAATTATTTATGACTTGTTTTGTACGTGACACAAATATGGTGCCTATTGTATCTAAGATATGGTCATTGTATTGTCGTGAAATGTCATTAAAGTCCTCGATATGGTTTGATAAGGATGATGAACCATTAGAAAGTTTAGTCATTGTTAAAATCTCTGAACTACCAAGAGATGCACTATGTGAATGGGGCGGAGTTGCATGTAAATCTTTACACATTGAAGACAGTTATGATGACTATTCCGAAGATGAACAAAATGAAGAAGAAAATGCAAGTAAAGAAATGAATTCAAGCACAGCCACAGAGATGGAACTATATAATGATATCATTGTATCGAAGGGTAAGAATAAGAGACATTTTGTTACTGGGTTCTGTAATGACGTTAATGTGATCATATCATTTTTGAATGAAATTAAAATTGGTCACGTAACTTTGTATTTTAACCCAATTGACTGTGGTTGTTCTTCTGCTTCAGTTTTGGACCAGTTATATTCTATGAGGAATCTTGAATTGTATCCAGTACAGAAAGTTTACAATTATAAGGGCAATGAATATAAATACGGTTATCAATACTCCTATTAGAAATATATGAGTGTTCCATTTTCATTTCTTCTGTGTTCACCTATCTACTGTGTTACTTCGGTACAATATACTCACATATTACTTAAATGATATACTAAATCCTATCTATATATATATATATACATCTGATAGAATTCCACTTTTATTTTGTGACACTTTCTTCTATTAGTTTTTATTTTTTGTTGTTCAGTTTTATTTTGTGACAGAAAATTTTTTTTTATCTTTATGAAATTTTGTTTAACTGATTAGATGAAACGTTGAAGAGAAAGAACTGATACAATTAGAATGACTGGTATGCGTCTTAAACAAATGGGAGTAATTGAAGTTGTTGAAGGGTATCTTGCATCCATATAAGGAGTGAAGTGTGTATAATTCCATATATTTTCTTTGGAAAAAAACCGCTTTATCTTAATTAGTCCAATTTATACTTGGCAGGTTATTCAATTATTATGTCAGATTACCAGTCAGATGTTAAGAAATTATTAGATTTCACAGAAAATGTTTTGACCAATCTTTTGAACGATAAAAATGCTTCTCAAAATTCACTCCTTCAAAGGGCAATGATAGAGACTAAGTTGAGAAAGTCATCGAGAGATCATTCAAAATTTCAAAAACTGATCAAAAGAAGACAATTACACAAAGTACCTGTTGACGTTGTAAAAGAAGAAGTTATGGAATATGATGATATCCTACCATATCAAAGATTATCCAAATATTTTAGTTATTATGTTAATGCTGATGAAATGGATCAAATTGAATTTAATAACAGAGTTGAGTCATATATAAGAAGCAATCAAAAATTTGGGTTTAAAAATGAAAAGAAAATTAAACCCCTTGATGTTAATAGAATAGGTGTGTCTTCTAGAGAGGAACAGGTACGAAATCAACCCCCTAATACTATAAATACTCCAAAGAACAATATATCTAGATTTCAAAAAACACAAGATATTCCAGTACCAAATAACCCTGCCAACCAACCTGAATATAAAGCTTTTCCATCTAAACCAGTAGGAAACAAGCCTGTTAAAACTCTTAAGGAAAAGGTAGAAATCAGAGATGGCGAGGTGGCAACAAATAATGCAACCAGTATAAAACAACAACCAAAACCTGTAACTTCTTATACAAATACCATCAAACCACTTAATCAAATATCTCAAACAGAAGTTCAGTATAGTAAAGAAAATAAGACTAGTAAATCCATTGACAAAGAAAATAAGTATATCCAAATAATTAATAACCCATCTATTAAAGTACCAGATAAAAAGAAGTCCACTTTGAGCAGTAATGGGGATGAACCACGTGGAACAATTGATAAATCTGAAAATAATAAAGTACATGGAAATTTAATAGAATTGGAAAGTACAGAGGTAGTGGGTACATCTTCTAAATCAGGATTAATGGATGGCATTTTTGATAAAGATCAACCAATAAAAGTAATGGAAGAAATAGTACAATCACAAAATAAAGAATTGGGAAATAACAATATGACTTCAACTAAAGGATTGAAATACTCTTATAAAATACCAGATGATGAGTTGAGAAATTCTGATAAAATTCTAAATAAAAAATCGAAAAGCCTAGATGAAAGTGTGAATAAGGAAGTAAAAGATTGGGATAAGATACCAAATAAAGAGACTAATGTAAAAGAACAGGACATAATATTGATCAAGGATAAGGCTAACAAAAAAGCTGAGGAGAAGCAATACGTACCTACGGTAAATATTAAAACTAATGATAATTGTTTATTTAAATCTCCAACAGAAGAAGATAAGAAATCGGCAGCTATTATAGATAGGAAGGAAAATTCTGTCAACAATTTATCAAATGAAGTGGCGAAAGAGGAATTAACTGCTAATGATAAAGTAACATTAGAAAGTGACCCAGGTCGACCTAAATTAGGTGATAAAAGGAAATTAAACACCAAAGATCAAGCTAAAAGTTATAAGAAATCAAAAGGAAAAACTAATATAAACAAGAAAAGTAATAATAATAATATCAGTATCAGTAACAAGATAGAAAATTTAATTGAACGTATTCAGAATAGTAAAATTACATTGGAGACATTGTTAGGCCCAGTAACAAATGGAACTACCTTTGAACAGTTTCATAAAGTAGAACCACCGTCACCTAAAATATTTGAAAAGAAGAATAAAAATGAACACGCAAATAATATCCGTTTGATACAGTTATATGATTCCATTACAAAATCGGATGAGTCAGATGGAGAGTCTTCCGATTCAGTAAAGGGAGGGGTACATATCAGTGATTCAAAACAAATGAATAATCAAAATTATAATAATACAATCTCTGCTATCAGTGATAATGATAATGATAATATTAACAAAGTTAATGGTATTTGGAACAATATGACTACTGATGAAAATGATCCCAAGGAAAATATTCCACTAAATAATCCGGTTTCAGATGCTAACCAAAGCATATATGATGCATATATGTCAAATTATAACAATGGGTTACCACTTCCTACAACAGTTAAAAATTTTTCCGATAATGATTTCAAATTTAAGAGTATTTTGTTTGGAAATGATAATCACAAAAATGTCTTAACAACAAACAATCCATTTATAACATCTCATCCAAATAAGCAAATGATCAACATTTCCTCATCAACAAACCCAACTGAACGCATCGTTAATAAAAAAGTTCCAAAGGCACTAAAGAAAATGAGTAATCTTGTTTCTAAATACAACTTGGATGAGTCATAGAGTTTTTTTCTAAAAAAAATATCGTAGTATGGTAGAAATATATACTTATCCATTAATTTTCTACAAATATATGTATACATATTCATGAAGATGACTGGTAACATCTTGTTATTCTGTATTTGTTTAGTTATTTTCTATATTTATATATCTCTAAATATTTATGTTATATTATTGTTCTTGCAATAATAAGGATAGACATGCACAATATGATAAGGACCATGTCAAGCTTTGACCTCCATCTAGATACTTTTTATCGAATTGTGGATTAGAGAAAAATGAATACGCTAGGATCGGATCACATAGAGCCAAATTCAACATAATAATCCCCTTCCAACCATTATTTACGTCATCCACAATATTTTTTAGTAGCTGGTCCCATTCCTGTTGGACAAAATTAGACGATCTTATAAAGGCTGATATTGGCAAGACTGGAATTGCATGGATCATTTGAATGTATTCAAGATTATTACCAAAATAAGTAGTATGATGAATCTTGTTTTCAAAGACGATCCCACCACATTTATTTAAAATAAACTGTGCTGGTTCAGTTATATTTGAATCGTCGTACAGGTAGTAGTGATTTATAGAATCTTTTAAAATTGTCAATTGTAAATTTGTGATCGTTTCGAGGTTTTTATTTGACGTGGCATTAGCCCATAATTTAACTGCATATATCGACATGACGTCTTCTGAACTTGACTCTTGGTCTTTGCCGTCGCCACTCTCAAATAGACCCTTAGCCCATGAATGTCCATTAAACCAATCAAAGGATCTAAATTGAGGGAACCAGGGATCATTAGACGACGGATTATTATAGTCTCTAATCAACAATTCAATCCAATTACGATTATTCAAATTTTGACACCATGGAGAATTCCCATAGATAAATTGCTCTACTTTAGTAATAATTGCGCCAGTCATAACGAAATATCCATAATGGAAATGATGATCATTATAATAAGAATTACCGAAATCCTTCATTGGTTCATTGGTAGAAGAAATAATACCTTTCCATGTTGTATCATAATTTAGTGGTATCATTTGGTTATTTGAGATAAATCTGTTGAGTGCCATTTGTAGCATTTTTAAAAGTTTCTCTGTCAAGTCTAAATCCTTTATAATAAAACAAGTTGAATATAAAATCCATGCATATTTGGCCAAACATTTGCCAGAAAAATACATAGAATCTAAATTAGATTCGGTTAAGATATCACATTGTGCTATTTCTTGAGTTGCTACATCACGTATCAGTTGTAAGACTTCGTTGTCAGTTATTATTGGTGGATTGTTTCCAAATCCCATTGGATGGAAGGACATTGACTTCATTAGATTCAAATCGTACAAATAATTATTATTATTCATATCTAATCGATCTGTGATAAATCCTGTCATTGTACCAGACACAGTGGAATTCAAGTACGAGGGAATCCCGTAATTTGATACAAAAGCATTGGAGATACGATTCATATGATGTGGTAAAGCATAAATAAGACATTTTCGGGATGTAGTATGAGGTATTGGGTTCAACATAGATTCTCCACAGATTGAATATATAAAAGAGTAACCAGATAAATCGAAGGTACTTGTAGTAGTAGTAGTAGTAGTAGTAGTAGTAGTAGTAGATGGCGATAATTCTGTTAATGGTGAAACTTGGCAGGATACAGGGTAAAACCCGGCAACTTGATCCAGTAGAAAAATAGAATTAGGATCACTTTCCCACACTGTAACTTGTATTGTAGTATCTCTGAGTATTCCACGGTTAGATACAACAGTTTGAGGATCAAGGATAATCAACTCTAATGACTGGTCATTACAATACAAGTACCATAACTTATTATCATTTAAAACGATCTTATAACGTTGTGGAGTCTCTCTTACAAATGATCTGAAGCCTACCATAGACTTGACACATATCTTTGATTGTTGATTAGGGTGGAAGTTATATAGTGCGGTTATCATGCCTGTACCTTGAACCAGTGGAAACTGTATTAGTGGCATTTGATTATGAGACTCGATTAGATCCAATTGACAAGACATATGGGTTAAATTGTGGATCGATATGGAAGTGGGGACGGTAAGGGTGGTTGAGAACATAATTGATTTAATTCCTACTGGATTGAAGAAGAATTGTGGTGGAGAATTCTCTTGGTCGAAGACTCTTTGATTAGCGGAAATATACGATACACAGATAGAATGATCTTGTTTACTGTACCACAGAGAATAGGGATGGGTCCACAACGGCAACTCTTGACCATTTGGTAGCAGTAGATTGCCATAAAATTTATTGGTCGGGATAGAAGACCCGTTAGATAAAGTTAGTGTATTTAAAGGTGGAGACAAAGCATGGGTCTTGGGCGGCAATATACCTCTGGGGTCTATGGAAGATACCAGATCCAACGATAAATATTGGTTTCTAGTAGTGGTAGAAGTAGCGTTTGGGGTGTTGTTGTTTTGTTCACCAGGTAGAGGGAACCTTGGTCTGTCGTACATGGTAGAAATGTAATGCTGCCAGTGAAGAAGAGAGTAAAACCAAACCAAAATAAAAATAAACTAAAGGAAATGGAATATTAGTCAAACAGTTGTAGTTTTTTTTTTCCTCTATCCTGTGCTATTTAGAATATACACGTTGGATAGTTACTGTTATAGTTAGTACTGTAATATCCTTTATTCATACACACACACACATACACACACATACATATATATATGTATATATATATTCTGTTATCTTATGTGCAGAGTTGGAATCGATTAGAACTTGTAAGGATTGGAGGAAAGTTTGGCGGCTAAATGTAAATCTCCTTAATTTTTTTTGTTTGTTTGTTTGTTTTTTTATTTTACTTCTGCTTTTCCAAATATTTTGGTTTAAAAGCTTCTAAAAGCCCCAAGTGCTCATCAAATGACACTTTGTTATGTGTTGTTGTTGTTGTTGTTGTATAGATGTACCTATGTGAGGGAGATACAGGAAGAGAGGCCGAGGAAAGGGTGAAAAAAGGAAATTGGTGGTTGTTTGTTGCAGCAGGACTTACTGAATCTACGTCAATAGAATAGAATAGTGAGTGGTTGATCGATCTACTTGATTTTGTGCAAGTTTTTGTGTCGGTGAGTGAATTACAAGAAAAGCTAAAACAAACATATATTTCATATTTATATATTTACATATGTCTGATTTGAGAGATATTATACGATCTTTACAGTTGGAGTACTGGTATATCCATTTGGTGTATCATAGAAACAACAATCAACACAGAAAGACCTATTGGTGGCGACAATTTAATATATTTAAAAGATCCATCAATAGGATACTGCAACGTTTGAATAGGAGCAGCGGTAACGGGAGAAAGAAAGAGAATGCCAGTTTACGAGATATTGTTGAGGAACCAGACGTCCAGATGTTAATTAGGAAATTTTTGAAGTTCCAATTGCCTTCTATCTATCGTGAATTCCAAAATGTTTTAACTATGGGACAGTTTGTTACGTTAGCTGTTGTGTTAATTGGTTTATTAGCCAGGTGTCGTTCCCTATTATTGAAATTACAACCAGAAGAAGAAGGGGAAAGGGGAAGCGAAAGAGGAAGCGAAAGGCAAAGGAAAAGTGAAAGCGTAACTGCAATAGATGAAATGAGATCCATAATGAAAGTTGATGAAGATCTTGGAATGGAGGTAGTAATGGAAGTAGAAGAAGAAGAAGAAGAAGAGGTGGGAGGAGCTGGAGGAGAACGTTCAATAAAAAATAAGATTGTCAATCAAGATACTACAACTACTGACTTAAATGATAATACAGATAAGAAGAAGAGTAAAAAGAAAAGTAAGAAAAAGAAGAAGAAGAAGTCTGCAATAGATGATATTTTTGGATAAAATTAACTAAGAAATATATATATATATATATATATATAACAAAATAGAATACAATCTATATGTGGATATATGTATGTATGTACGTACGTACGTATGTATGTATGTATGTATGTATATTTGTATATGGTCATGGTTATGATCTTTTTGTGAATCATGATAGTTGTATGAAGATAGATTAGAAAAGATTAAAAGAATTTATTTCCATTTAGATTCGACCCATTTAGGTAATACGAAGGAGGCAGAATGAATATCTTTATTATAATATTGCAACTGTTCTTGTTCTGCTTCAGTAGGATCTCTTACTGGCACTCTTAAATTTTTATCTATATCATTATTGCAGACCAATAGACCCAGTTGGCCGGAGGTATAACTTGGGACCATTGTGTAACAATATTCTACGTTACGGAAGACCGTGCGAGCCTGGCTGATAAGTCCGGTCAAGTAATGCATGTTTAACCAAACATTTTCAGAAGTCTGCGAGATGATAAGCCCGTTATGGGGATCCCTCAGGGAATCCTTTAGCAGTTGGAAATAGTCTCTGTGGAAAAATGCCTCGGCTGGACCTTCTGGGTCACTGCTGTCTGTGATAATGACGTCGAATTTCTCATCTTGTGGGCCTGACGAGATTTGTTTTAAGTATTTGAAACCGTCACATATGTTCAATTGGACCCTTGGATCGAGAAACCTAGAAGTTGCGTTCTGTGGATCTGCGGCTGTTGTTGACGACTGGGGTTGCAACAACTGCAAGCCCGTGGACATTGATGGGAAGTATTTCCTAGCCAAAGAGATGATGTTCTGGTCGATCTCCACCATCACTGCATCCTCGACACATTGATGTTTCAAGACCTCCCTAAGCACACCGCCGTCGCCGCCGCCAATGATGAGGACTCTTTTGGGGCTGTGGTGCAAATAGAGGGGGACATGTGCGATCATTTCCTGGTATGCAAACTCGTCTCTCTCGGTGCATTGAATGATTCCATCCAAGACCAAAACGTTTCCATACTGTTTGTTGTGGAAGACCAAAACCTCTTGGAACTCGGTCTTGTAGGATTCGAGGATCTCGTCTACGCGTAAAGTGAAGGCCTGGCCCGGGAAGCATTTGTCACTGAGTTCTCTGAACCAGCCGTCTTTGATCCAGGGATGGTCATTGGCGCGTTGTTGAAGTTTGCCGGTAGTGGGTTGGATTCCAGTCATAGTTTAAATCGCCATGCACCTAAGTATGTCCAATATCCACAAATGTCACGTACACTCACTCTTCCTTTGAGTCTAATAGAAAAACAGCATTCCCTCTCTGTAATCCCTAATCTCTAATCTCTAAATCTCTAAATCTCTAAATGTATCATCTTTCCAACTTCCCCAACTTCCCCAACTTCCCCAACTTCGCCAGCCTGTAATCTCTGTAATTTCTCCTTCTCTTTCTTTCTCTTTTATTGCAGAACGTCGTTGAGCCCTTTGCCAAATTCGAGATTGACAAAACAGAAAAAATAAAAATTGGCGAAAAAATACAATAAAGTAAAATAAAATAAAATAAATGGCAATGAAGCAAAAGCAGAGGCAAACAGAAGAAAGAAACAGAGCAACGAAGACGAGAACCACACCCAATTCCAATTCCAATTCCAATTCCAATTCCAATTCCAAGTGCAAGTACGAGCGCAAGTGCAAGTATATATGTGTCCGTGTGTGTGGTTGTGTGTGTGTGTGTGAAAGATGCAGACGGTTCAAGAACTGTTGGAACAGAGTCTGCAATTGCAGAGGGATATTCGGTCGATCGCTGCTGAACTGGCACGGTTGCAAGATGGTCTTGAACAAGAGGTGACTGAGTTTTGTGATCTTGTAGACAAGGCCCCCAACGATCAAGGGCTGGTGGAGTTGACCATGAACATGTCCTCTTTTATTGCTGGGGCAACGAGAACTTCTAGTAGCAACAACAGGAAGAAGACATATTTTAAAAATGGTGGTGAATCATCCTTTTAGTACGTGTTATTACTGTTAATTATATTTTTTTTTTCTCAAGTATATACATATACATATATATGTATATATGTATATAATTTGGTGTATTATTAATGCTGTATGCTTTCTTTTAACCTCTACCACGGTTGAGAGGTCCTCTTATTGGAGGCTGTGGCTTCAGTGCTTGTCTCTTGAACAACGGAGCATGTTTCAACATCTCTGGCAACGTTATGAATCTGATCTGTGACCCTCTAATAAACACATTATCCATCCGTGTCACACCCTTGTGCGACTCCATCGGCGTCAATGTCACGTCTCTTAGCTGCATGTTCATGTTATCTTCTGATTCTACTAACTTCCCACGGTATGTGTCCCCATTGGACAACTCTAAAGTTATCGTATGGCCCTGTGCCTCATTCAATAGTTTAATGGGTATACTCATCTGTGTTTATAGCTCTTGCCTTATGTATATATATATATATACATAAATACACATTTATATATATATACATTTATATATATATATATTTCTATATATAATATGTTCGTGGTTTATACAAACTCTTTTCTCGATATTTAATCCTTTTCCTCTTCTTCTGGTTTTTGATAAGTAAAAACATTCCATTTTTAAAGGATTTTTCAAATGTATATAGAAAGAGAGTGTGTGTATAAGAGTATGAAAGAAAGAGTGTACGTATGTGTGTGTGTGTGTGTGTGTGTGTGTGTGGCTTATAGAGTATAAGTGGTTCGAACTATACATACCTATCCAGAATGAACGTGCAATTTGAAGAAGTCTCCTTGGATTTCGTTCCATTAACAGAAAGAAACCATGTGGCCAGTTTACAAGTGTCAGCAAATATATTCACTTTAATCACTCTCTTTGGACAACTCTATGTCATCGACTTGGTTAACCCTGAACATGTGGGTCAATACCAATTGGATCTATGCAATAATAACAACACCAGGAATAGTAATGACCCCGCGGTTAAAGGAGAAATTGTTCTCAATTCATGGCTCTCTAAAGGCGCCAAACATCTACTCATAAAGACAAATTTCAATAAATATCACTACATCCACATCCCAAATCTGCTATCCTCTTCCGATTCAAACAATATCTCTTCCAAACAACTTCTCTCCAGTAATAGAGGAAAGACAACAAGCCTAAATGATATCAAACTGGTCCAATGGCTCGATGAGGATCGGTTTCTATGTTCCAATGTCCAAAATGAAATCCTGTGGATCTCCTTAACTGACAATTCCATCAAACATGTTCTTACTCTCTCAAACAATAAAAATAGTCGCATCGACGGGTTCTTCTACTCAAAAATAAATCACCTGTTCCTACTGATCGTTAATGACTCTATAATGTATTGGTCGATTCATGAAAAAAACAGTAATAATAATAATAATAATAATATTTTGAATGATAAAGACGGGTTCTTTTCCTTGGATAAGATATTCAACAATCCTCTTCAAGTGGAAAAATTCACCAGATATAAAGGTTCAAATTCATTTCTTAAAAAAAGATTCCATTCAAATAATTTGGACCAGTTTCTTTGGATCACCGCAATGGGCATCATATATGGCGATCTAAATCCAATAACTGACAAAGTACAACCTTCAAATGATTCGAAATTTTCATTAAACAATTTTAAAGTGTTTCTTCCACTGGAATTCCCGGACTTTGTCGATTATAACACTATAAAGGATGTCCTTATCTTAGAATATTTTATCATATTGTTGTTTCATAAAGATAATCGCATTGTCATAATCAATAAACTAAATAACAAGATTGTGTTCAACGAGGGAATCGACACTTTATATCCAATAACTAGTCTGATCTTCGATCCATTGAAAAATACAATTTGGTTGGTTTCAAATCTGACTATATACGAAATGATAATTAAGGATTCGTCAGAGATCCTTTGGGATCTGCTATGTCAACAGAACAATTTTCAGAAAGCATTGGATTTGGATGGGTTGAAGAAATGGCAGGTTGACCTTATCCATTATAAAATGGCAAACTACTATCTATCTGACTCCATAAAAAATTTTAATGAAGGCGCTAAACAGTTGGCAATCTCTAATTCATTCTCTGTAAGTTCCAACATCTTAAAACTGTTAGACCTAAAAATTGATACTGGAAATGATGAAGGTAATACTCTTTCTCTACAAACATATCTTATAACCAAATTAAAACAATTGCTTGACCGTGATCCTCGTGCAACACTGTATAAAATTCAATTTTGCCTGTTAACAAATTGGATACTAAGAAATTATATTAAACATTTGAATTATTTGGTTCAAAGATCTATGGACAACCCAATGGAGACCCTAATTGATGATTCGCTTCGAGATATGGAAAAAACAGTTTTAGAATTCTGTAACACGTATAAACATCTTTTGGATTTCGACACAATCTACCAAATTGTGGCAAATTATGAAAAGTGTAATAATTTACTGATTGAAATTGCAACCTTAAATAACGATTGGAAATTTATTTTAAAATATTGGATTAAAAAAGAAAATTGGTATGAATCGTTGAAAATACTAAATAAATCCAATGATATGTCTCTAATTTATCAATATTCTACAATTCTATTAATTAATTGCCCTGAATTAACAATAGAAAAATGGATGCAATTGGGATCCAAAATTGATCCAGTGAAATTGATACCGGCCATATTAAGTTATTTTACAGTATATCAAAAAAATCAGGTTCAAAATGATTCCAATATTAATTTTGGGTTAACTTATTTACAATGGTATATCAATAAATATGATCCAAAGGATAAAATAATTTATAATACAACATTATACATGTTGATCAGCGATGATAGTCATAATAATAATAATAATAAAAGTAATAAGTGTGATGAAAATTACACCTCTACCTCTTCGATTACTACTCTCAGTGATCATAATAATCACGATGATCCTGATTGTGAAGTGATTAAGTGTTTGAATCAATATGAAGGGAACAAATATGATATTAATTTTATTTTAAGGTTAAGTTTAAATTTTCGAAGAGTTAAAGTTTCGATACATCTAATGATAAAATTGAAATTGTTTGAAAATGCAATAAATTTATCACTTGAAAATGATTTTATTAATTTGGCTAAACAAACTTTAAATGAAATTGATGATAAACTATTGAAGAAAAAATTATTTTTAAGATTGGCTGAAAAACTGTTGTACAATGCCACTATTAATAATATGGATGATGATTCCATATTAGATACAAACAACGATGTTAAAGCTATCATTCGGTCAATAATTAAAGATTCTAATGGATTGATTCAAATTAAAGATCTTTTACCAATTTTTAATGATATGGTAACTATGGGTCATATAAAGGATGAAATTTTGGCAAGTTTGGATAATTACAATGAAACCATGAACAATATGAACAAAGAGATTAAAAATTCAATCAAATTAAAGAAAATTATTGTAGAACAAATGCAAACTTTTAATGAAAGGTATGAAATGTTAGAAGCCAGCGAGTCATGCGACTTATGTCATAAATTATTAACTATTAGAAATTTTCTGGTATTCCCATGTAATCACTGTTTCCACTGTGACTGTTTTATTAAAATGGTTTATAATTCAGACGATATCATTTTAAAGAATCAACTGCAGGTTATGCAGAAGAAAATTTTAAATGATAAGAAAAAATTTAAAAAGAAGCAAGGGTTAATTTCACAGTTAGAATCCTTGATGACAATGAAATGTTGTTTATGTAGTGATATCAGTATCAATACTATTGATGAATCATTTAATCTTACGAAAGAACAATTAGAGAAATGGGAGCTGTGATTGTACTAAAAATAAGATATAATAATAGTAATGGTAATGGTAATAATTTGCCACTACGATGAAGATATAATGGATAAATAATCTATTGTCTAACTACGTAATGATATATATATATATGTATGTATTAATTTATAGATGTGGAAATGAACGATAGCATGAGTATACTGGAAATAGGAATGTGAAAACAAAAAAAGGAAAAAGAGAAATAGAATAATGTATCATACTCTCCCTCCCATACAGGATACTCTGCTAATAATATATATCACTGATGTAGATCAATGTAATGAAAACTCTAGTATTTTTTTTGGACTTAAGTGTAATGACGATAACAAAAAATAGAAAGAAATACAACATACCAAAAAAAAAAGTGCATACCATTAATTAGCAAAAATCATAGCTTGAAAAACTTCTTCTTGCCCAAGAGTTAATGTTCCATTTAATGATACCATAATCAGTACCAATAATTAATGAAGATCCATTACGATCTTGTATCCAGTCAATACCAGAAATGTTGTTTTCTTCACCAAATTCATTATCAGGGAAATCCAACACTGTACGTTCATTGAATGTTGGAGAATGGTACAACGTATTAGTCACAGTATCATATGGACCGGAATAAAATGTATCGTCATTATTGTTCATGTAATCGTTATTTCTGTTTCTTGAATGTCTTGTTAGATACCTTGATTCATTAGTTAAAAGATCATCAAATAACGAATTTCTTGCCCTTTGGCTATTATCATCTGTGTTATCCGGTGTGGATATTTCGGGATCAATGGCAAAATCATCTTCTTCACAAAATGGGTAATCTTGGTCATCAGTATTATTTGAGGTGGTGGAAAATCTTCTAATCCTAAAAGTGTTTCTATTATTGTCACTGTCGTCGTCGTTAATGTTAGATGAATTATGTAAAGTATTAATCCCACCTATCATAGAATCAGATAAGTCAAAAGAATATGATGATAAATCCACATTTGTATTCGATGGATAATGCAAATGACGAGAATGTGTTTGTGTACTTCTGTTACCATATTGATAATGGTCATAGCGATTAGATATTGGTGTTCTATCAAATACTTTAGGGAATGGTAAAATTTCTGGTTCCAAATATTTGATTGGAATAGTCAAAGCTTGAGTAATCCATGGGTCTATTATTTTTGTAGATGATGGGGCAGAAAAACGTCTTCTTGTATTTGAAATTTGCACAGTATTTCTATTAGATGAAATTCGATTATTATTATTGTTACCAAATAATGAGGATGTAGAATTTGTAATTGATGGAGACAATGAGTCTGAACCCGTGGGTAAAAGTGGATAATTTGAGTTTCGATTATTATTATCATTATCGTTGTATGGATTATTATTGAAAAAAATTGGACTTACTACAGTTTCATGAACCCTATTTTGTTTTATAGATTTTTCTACGGTTTGTATTGTATCTGGAATCATAATAACTTGGTGATTATCGAAATTCCTTGTATCCACGACATGCACTCTCCCTTGATGTTCTGAGATAAATAATAAATCATCAAGTCCGTAACTAAACCTACAAACTCTAAAGGAGCCATTGTGTGAGTGCGGTCTCGTTGATGTTATCTCTGCTAATGGTTGTTCTACGTTTCTTATGTCATAGATTAAGCAGACACCGTTCTGAAATAATGTAGCGAAGTGTAAATCATTTTCAGAGAAACAGTTATAAAAACCGTGATCACCTTTCCTAGTCGTATAAATATTCGAATCTAATTTTTCAGATGAATCAGGAACATTAAATCTCGTTCGTCTTTTAACTGTATAGGGTCTATTACTACCACTATCTGTTAAATCCCAATTAAGACTTGGATCGTAATTTAGTGTGAATAGATCAGTCAATTCATCCTTTCCATATAAGGCGAATTTGTTTGAATCACCAGATACAACCATAGTCTTCCCATTATGAGATAAAGCCGCATTGTTTAATGGGAATTTCAAATCTGAATAACGTCTTAATAACTGAACATCACGGTTACTTATATTACACTGATATATATGGCTATCGTTATTACATGTAAAGATATCATAATTATTTGTTGAATTCTGGGACAACGTGACACAATTGTTAATAAATTGACCTAATATTAAAGTTAAAGTGAGATCCAAATTTTCATTGTGTAAGGATAAAATTCCCTTCCATATAGAAGAATTTGAATAATTACTGTTATCCATTAATACACCTGTTGATGCAATATTGATTGGCTGTGCTGGTGCAGGGATTGGAGAATTTGATCCATTTTTTTCATGTGACAATCTATTCCAATTTGTCGGGAATCCTTTATCATCAGATCCGATAAGACCACCACATGCAGTCAAGCCATTTAATTCAGTGAAACATCTAGGTTTAAAATTAAATTCCACAAGTTTTTTAGACGGTGTTTTAAAATTGACATATAAGGGGGATTTTAAATTATTTGTATTAGAAGAAGGTTTATTGTTATAGATAGAATGACGACGACATAATCTATTTGTATATGTTGATTTTAAGAGTTTATTTTTATGATTACTATCATTGTCATTAAAATCTAAATCATTCTGAGATAAAATGGAAGGGTCAGTATCTAATGTTCTGATAGAATGGTCATAGATATAATAGAGTCTACTTGGATCCTTAGAATATGGCTTAATACAGTCTCTTAATTGCCAATGGTTTATTGTCACTTTTGCATCATACAGTTCTAAACCAGGCATCATATAGTTTTGGTAGACACGATCTGAACCAGTATTGAGAGATTCATCTTCAAATTCATCTTGATTAGCTTTATTATCAATTGTCATGGTGGCAGTCTATTAACGTGTATATGTTAATGTTTTCTTGTTTGTTTTTTTTCAGGGTGGATATTATTTTCAATAAGTTGCAATGATAATTATCGTAGAGGGAATAGATTTTTTACAAACTGAATATATTATAAAGGAATGAATTTAATGAAATGCAAGTTAGCAGGAATATATAATAATGCAATGGGATGGGTATTAGTAAATGATATAACAAATATTCAAATAAAAAAAGAAAAAAGAAACAAAAAAGGGGGTAGGGGCTTAAAGCAACTTATTGATATGTAGATAATGAATTTGCGTATGGATATGTATATATGTAATCAATAGGAAATAGTTACTGTTTAAATGTGTTGGATGAATTAGATTAATGGATATTGATTATTGATTATTATGACTATTAGCATAATATAACAAAAAGGGTTAAAAAGAGAAAATAGAATATGTTAGATGCTACTTAAAAGAAATAGGTGAAAAATTGAAAATCAAAACAAATCTCTCTGTATAACTTATATAGTCTAATGGATCTGCAAGCTATCTAAACATATAAACATATATAAACATATATACACATATATGTATATATAAAACATGTCCATGTCTATGTTGCATAAGTTTGATCCCTCTTCTCCCCTCAGAGACGTCTTTTTCCTTTCCTCCTTCTGCAATTTCTGTTTTGTCTGCCTTTTTAAAAAAAAAAAAAATCACATCCTGCCTGTTTTTATATGATATTGTAAAGTTTACCTTATTGCATCGTTTATCTGCATACAGAGAATAAAAGATTAGATGTGTGACTATGTGGCTGTTAGTTGTATGTGGATGAACATATATATATATATATATATAGGAGCATGTTGCTATGCCATTGCATGAATATGTGTAAATACGTATGTGTGTGCGTGTATACTAAAGTAAGTTTACTACTTCTCTGCGGATCGAGTTTAATATTAATAATTCCAATTTGTATTTTCAAATGCCCTTTTTTACTTGGTTGTTTGGTATATTTACATGGATTTGTGTGTTATTTTAAAGATAATAAGATATTAGCAATCTCTTTTGTATCTACAATAGTGTTATTGTGTTCAGTGGTTGTACTATCTTCATTACGTTCCCTTGTAAGCATTCTTGGATCCATATTTTTCCAATCTTCTTCTTCTGTATCAGATCTATCAATGGATTTTTCATAGTTTTCTTCTGTCTTCGCTTCCAATAAGAAATCTGACGATTTATCTGATCTTAATGTCTGCGATGATGGGTTATTATTTTCTTTTTCTTTTACCTTCATATTATACGTGTCTAACGTACCTAATTTTAAAGAAAATTGGGATGTCGAGGATAATGGTGTGACTGTTGTATTGTTATTGTGGTTTAACGTAGTACGAAGGCTAGATTCCTTTGACATCGATGTTGATCTTACTCTCTGCAGCGGTGTATGATGGTTTTGATGATATAGATGCCCATTCTCCGATATATTTATAGTCTTTGGTTTATTTGAACTTGACCTTCTTTTATGATTCTTTATTAATGAATGGCCTTTCTGTGGCGGTAATAATAATAATGCGGTGGTAGTGGAAGAGGAAGTAGTAGAACACAGTTCCAAATTTGAATGGATTGTTGGTCGTGATATTATGTTATCTGGGCTGTTTACCACATTCGATACTCTTCTCTTCATAGAATATATATTAGATGAACCTCTTCTACTTGGTGTCATTTGTAGCTTCAAATCTTCCATATGGTCTATCTGATTTTCTTCCAAATGCTCATCTTCTTCATCTGATGATATACTTACAGCAAACTCGTCTATATAGACAGGCTTCGGAGAAGGTAATACCCGGTCAGTTGATATCGGATCACTTTTTGTATCTTTTTTAATTATAGGTGCATTAATATCCTGACGACTATCATTCGATATAGAATCTTTCCTTTGTTTATTCAATGAGTTGATAATTTGACGTTGTTGTTCAAATGGTACATTTGGATTGACTGTTTCGATTTGCCATAGTCCCCAACCAACCTTTTGAAACAGTACTTGGTTGCTTTCATCTCCTCTTTCCAATGCATTCATTATCAGTCTTCTCTTTTTGGAAGATGACAGATCCTGAAATTGGGGGACCTCTTCACCTAATAATTGGGTTATGTGTCGCATAGCTAATGGTCCATGTGTCTTCAATAATCTGGATAGTATATTTGGCTCTATAGATGACAGAATTTGAACATGTTTATCCTGATTGTCGTCATTGCCATTCGATTCAACAACATGCTGTGATATGTCTTTTCGAATGTGAGTATCCATTATAACCAAATATCTTTTCTGTTACAAGCAGTTGTTTAGTGTAGTATATATATATATATATATATATATGTGTGTGTGTGTGTGTGTATGAGTAAGTTAGAGCTTGGATAAAAATGAAGTCTGTCGATAATCTATTGTTCACTAAAGAAAATACTGGTATGCGTTTTAGGGGAAACAATTAATGACAGTATGTGATATAATATTATTGTATTTTAGTACTTTGATATTGGTCACAATCTTGAATGTAAAAAACATGGAAATAACCGAATAAACTGGTTGGAATCGAATGTTGTATAAGTTTCTGTTGTTCTTGTTCTTATTTATTGTCCCACTTGCTACTATTCCAAAACACACTTCTACTAACCACAGCAGTCTTTCCATTCCAGCCTAAGCAACGCACGATTTTATATCTTTTTTTTTACAAGAAAGACGTGAGTTCGAATCCCGAACGCAGTTTCTGGTAGTGAATGAAATCTATCGCTTTGGCCTTTTCATTTCTTGGAGAAAGCAATATAAGAGAGGCAAACATATTTATAGACATTTGCACAGACTAGATCTCCGCTGTTTTAACACGACTACTGCTCAGCAGATTACTTGTAACATTTATTAAAATAAGGAATATTTATATTATACTTTATATATGCATGCTGAATTCGCAATGCCTTAATCGACATATTAGAAAGAAAGATGGAGAGAAGTCTTACAGGAAAAAGAGGATGGGGGGAGGGGGAAATGATACATTCAATTATATTAAAATAACAGTGAATTCTTCTGTAATTGTGTTATAAAATTCTCTGGTAAAACATCGGAATAGTTAGTGCCGGGTATATTATTAATTAGTGCTTTCTCCCATCTACTTCTTCCACCTGCTTGGAATTGATGGCCTAAATCATGTAATCCATAGATTAATTCTTCATGTCCTATACTTCTTTTACAGTTGTCTATGAGATCCAAATTATTACCGATTGTCGCAATGTCTATTATGATCTTGGCTGTAAGACCCCATACGTCTCTGTATTTTATCTCTTTTATCGTATCTATATTATCTTCATTTTCAGAAGTAGAGGTACTTACACTTAAATCTTCCATACGATTTAACCATGTTACATCTCTATGGTTATCAATAGGGTAATGGAAATGTTTCACATTCCATTTTAATCCACCCCATTTTATATTAGTAGATATTTTATTAGAATACTCTGGTTCATATTTATGTTGGTTTAAATTCTCATGTATTAAATCATTTATTGGTATGGAGAATAAAGATGATGTCTCACCGGGGTTTAATTTACCAAAAAAATTTTTCACATTTAGTGGTCTACTATATTTATTATCACACACACTATTAGTATTGTTGGTGTTAACACCACAGTCATAATTATATAAGAAATAAACAACTGGTTTCACACTTAATAGAGTCTTTGACATATAACAAGGCATCTCACTGGAAATAATTTCAAGTTTCATATTATATTTATTTTGTAAAATATTGGAATCCATGGGTAATCCAATCTCTTCCATCGCTTCCCTTCTTGCAATTGAATCAAACGTTTCTAATGGGGAATCGGCTTTCCCGCCAGGTAAAGAAACTTGGCCTGAAAATGATCTTAATTTTCTCGATCGTTTAGTTAATAATACTCGTAATTCTCCTCTGCTACCTATAAACAAAAGTACTAACACGGCAGATCTTCTACCAGGTGGCCAGACAGAATTTAATTTATAATTACATGGGTTTTTAAATAATCTTAAGTTCTCAATTATTTGGTTTGGTTTCAACATCCTCCTCTGTTTTTTGTTTCTTTTGTTTTGTTTTTTTCTTGTCTTTCTTCTTCGATGATTTCTAGTTATCTTTTAACAGTATCTAACTCATTAGCTTCATTAATCTTTGCTTATGATTGGGCTTATTCAAAGTTTTCAGGCATAATAAAAACAAAGAAAAATTAAAAATGTGAAGTACTCTTGTAATAAAAGCTACCTCAATCTACCAGATCCCATTTCGATATGTTGTTAATGATATGTTTTCTATTGTTCTGGAATCTTAGAAATTTTTGAAAACAAATTTGTAATATCCCAGACATTGAGGTTTTAGGGTTCTGGCTATTGGTTTAGGAAAATGAGGGTTATCGATATTTTCCTAAACTCTCCTTTTTTGGAAAATTGTACAAACAAACCTCGAGAACGAAAAGATAAGAAACTGTAAAGAAAGGATACAAACATACAAGCAGGAGTAACCAACAGAAGAAGAGCAACCAAGGAAGGAGAGATAACAAAAGAAGAACCAACGAAGATAGATAAGTGTGTAATTTATATATCTTAGTTAATATTAGTTAAGTGAGTTTTAGTTAGTGTTAATTTAGTTATATTTAATATTACGTCTAAAGATATAGAGCGAGTCTATATCTTATATCTATCTCAGTTTGTTATTATTATTAATTTCAAGTAGACTGTTATCAGAAACTAATAACCTAAGGGTTATCACAGAACGAGATAAAAATAAAAAGAAAAGAGATAAAGAAGAGTAATGTAATATTCCTAATCTTTGTAAAAAAAGATTACTCTTCTTTATCTCTTTTCTTTTTATTTTTATCTCGTTCCGTATCTTTGTTGGAGTTGGGAAAAACTGTTTCTCGTTGTCGTCGAAGGAATAATTGTAGGTGGTAAATATAAGGAGTCATGAACCTTGACCTCTTACTTTAATTCTGGATATTCGAAGATAACACTTATTATTAATTAATAATGAGGGG
>JAJLYH010000084.1:0-54666 GCA_030571675.1 Arxiozyma telluris | reverse complement strand
GATAAGTTACACACATTTGGGAGATAATCTCATACGACAGGATCAACTTTCAATATAGTCAGAGCTGTGTAAAATCGTCGTAACCCCGAATCTCATTTAAGAGGAAGTTATTCTTTTCTTGTGGTTCTTTAGGTTTTACCATATCTTCACATTACGTTCTTTTATATAGCTCCTATATAGAGAAAGTAAGCTAATATTAGGCTTTAAAGGTGTATAATATATTAATACATATTTTTAATACTTTCTAAGTGTAATATACCCTCTATTTATTATTATTACAATTCTAAGGTTTCTTTTTACAAAGTATAAAAACAAATATATATATAAATAAAAAAAAATTACTTAAAATGTACAGAGAAAATTTGTAACATTAATTTCTTTATCCTTTTATCCTTGTTCCTTATATAATTTCATTTTTAGGACAAACAAGTCATTCATTTGTATTTATTCACAAGCATATATTTTATTGGGATTAAATTTAATAATGCTTATTGATTTATCTCCAATTATTGTGCAATTTTGCATATGTGCATTTGTCCAATATTTCCAGAAGTACACCACATAATAAGTAGAAAAACTAAATTAAAATGATCCTTATGAATATGACAGTAATAAACTATCATTTTCCAACAATTTCCTTTGTAAGATATATAAGATTTAGGAAAAAAAAGGTATTAAGTAGTAACAATTCTATATAAAAGATCAAAATAGATTGCACTCCACCTACCTTTTCATATTTTAATATTATATTTTAGTTAACTATTCTTCTCAACCACATACTTCATTATTGTTGTATAGTAGAAGGTCGCTGACAAATGTGTTTTTTCAAAGTTGCGGACAACTATATCTGTCTAGAGTGGTTAATAAAAAATAAAAAATAATGCTGGCAAATACAGCACAATAAACGCCACCGTATTACCTAATACAACTTCCACTATATACAACATGCTGCTGACAAATACATCAATTATTTTCTAGACCTGAACTGTATCTTAGCTAATATCAACTTAACATAGCTTGTCTACTGTTCATCTACTAGCTAGCTGTCTAAACCATCCTCATGTTCAAACATATATAAACGATTCTTTCACCAACATCCAAGTCTCATCTCCAGGTCACTCTCCTCTGTATAATTTATATATATAATAAATAACAATAAAGCAGCTATAAATAACTATTGTATATATAGTCGTCTAATATAACGTATCATTTTAAGGCTGTTTAGTAATTGTATTACCGTTTGTATCAATTACTGTCTTCGATTAATATCATTTGAAATTATCTTAACTGTACTTCCCATAGTAATTATCTGACTACACCACCTATCCACTATACTACAACTGTGATATTGTGTAAGTGGTATTCTAAAATAATTTAATACGAAAATTGTAATCAATATCTAGCAGATATTATAATAGTTCGAAGATAGTAATTATTACAAAAGGTAAATTAGTTACTATGCGGTCTTAATAGCCAATATATTAAAGGGCTATGTTAAGTTGATATTAGCTAAGATACAGTTCAGGTCTAGAAAATAATTAATGTATTTGTCAGCACATGTTGTATATAGTGGTAATTGCATTAGGTAATACGGTGGCGTTTATTATTTGTATTTGTCAGCAACATTCCACTATACAATGACGGATGTTGTTTTCATCCGATGTAGTGTAACGGCTATCACATCACGTTCTCACCGTGGAGACCCGGGTTCAACTCCCGGCATCGGAGTCTTTTTTGCTAATATAACGTCCTCTAATTACACGGAAATGGTAAAATCCTGCACGACGGATTTTTACTGTTTTTGTAATAGATGGAGATCTACTACGAGAGATATACTCTTCTATAATGATAAATATAATAAATGATTCTTGGTTGTTGTCCTCTATCTATGATACATAAACTCTACTGTATATACGGAGTAAACTAAGATACATAGATATACAGATATATATATTTTATAAACAAGAAAAACAAGAACGTCGTCGTCGACTAAAGAGCTTGCAAGATCGTCTAGCGTGACATCAGGACAACATATGTCACAGCTAAAATCTATAACGTCTATTTGTGATAATTGTGATAACCCTTAGGTTATTAGTTTCGGATAACAGTCTACTTGAAATTAATAATAATAACAAACTGAGATATATATATAAGATATAGACTCGCTCTATATCTTTAGACGTAATATTAACTATAACTAAACTAACACTAACTAAAACTCACTTAACTACTATTAACTAAGATACATAAATTACACACTTATCTATCTTCGTTGGTTCTTCTTCGTTATTTTCTTTTTTGGTTCCTCTTCTTCTGTTGGTTACTCCTGCTTGTATGTTTGTATCTTTTCTTTACGGTTGCTTATCTTTTCACTCTCGAGTTTTTGTTTGTACAATTTTCCAAAAAGGAGAGTTTAGGAAAATATCCATAACCCTCATTTTCCTAAACCAATAGCCAGAACCCTAAAACCTCAATATCTGGGATATTACAATAATATTGTGCTATATGTTGTCCTACTGTAACTTTAGATGGACTTGCAAACACTTTATTCTACGAAGACTTTCTGTGTTTTCTTGTTTATTAACATATATATATGTATACCTGTGTATCTTAGTTTACTCTATATATACAGCATAGTTTATATAACACTCACTGAGAACAATAACCAAGAATCATTTATCATATTCATTATCCTGGAAAAGTATATCTCTCGTAATGGGTCTTCATCTATTACAATATCTATAAATTTTTTACCTATCTGTATATCTATTTATCTAGAGTACTCCCTATATAGAGTATAGTTCATATATCATATCTAGAAAACAATGAAGAATTATTTATCTCATTTTATATATCTAGAGGTGCATAATTCTCGTAGTAGATTTTAATTTATTACACAAGACGTGAGAATTTGCCTTTGTAAAGTAAATATGATAACCCTTTTTGTTAGGATATGCAAATATTACGCTTTTTTAGATGAAGATACAAATACACAACCGAAAAAGGGTAGAGAAAAAACAATCAAGAGGTTTAAAAAATAGTATAGTATTCAGTAGTTAGTTGAAGTAGTTGGATTAGTTAGGTCAGATTAGCTTAGCTAAGTTTACACAATATTATATGTAAGGACATAGATTATTACATTTACCTATTAAAGCTTTATTTTGTTAGTTTCATCTATCAAACTCCATCCATACGACTTTCTAAAAGAAGAGGTTTGGAAAACACTGGCCACAGTCACTTATCAAAATAAATAGTTACAATTCTAATTACCTGAATGGGAGATATTATAATTAACCGCACAATCAATAATTCATCAAGATTTTGAAGTTATGTTCTACCATTTAAATAACTCTTTAGTCAGACAAGATACTTATTACCATATTTTTAAGATCTTTATATCTATATACACCGATCTATACACAGTATTTAGTTTATTTATCATATATAAAAAACAAACCAAGTAATAGCTATTTTTTTTTTGTGCAGTTAAGAACAGTTCATTTCCGTCTATAGATCTCAATCTATTACAAAGTTAATCAGACATGCGTCTCTCTTATCAGGTTCTATGACAATTGCCTGCCTTTATAGATAACATAAAAAGTATATAACAGGTAACTTTCTGCTAACGTACCCACACATATTCTTCTTTCTTTGAAAAATATCAATAGATAGAACGATAGCATGAAGAATAAAACGTATGAAAATTAAAGAAACCTAATTACTTACAATATATACTGACTTTCACATCAATTCATTATCTATTTTTATTGAATATTATTGAATGCACTATCATTTCAATAAAGTTTATGCTTTTCTTTACAAAAGTTTCACTCAACCTGTCCCACTTGGATATACAATGCATTTATAAAATTACTGGATATATTATAACTAATCATTAGCCGCTAATAGGGATTATAGCTTGTAGGGTCATATATTGTATTAACCAAACTTTGAAACCAGCTTTTCATAACGAACCTTGGATGTTTTAGTCTTGATAAAAGTTTTGTTGCATTATCCCCCTGCAAAATATGATATGATTGAATATGAAAACTCTGATCTGTTTAAAAAAAATCAAGCTCTTATTAAATATGTTTGTCAACTTTAGTGTGAATGGTGCAAAGTAAATGATATTTTCTGTGATATTTAACACAGGTAGCTATAACATTTCTAAGCATACTATTCTCAACATCAAGTAATTAAAGAAAATTAAAAGACTATCATACTTCACAGATAGAGTTAACAAAAAATTGAGAGACCTTCCAATATTATCAATATTTTCAAACAAACAATAAAATAATCTCAGACCAAAGTTCAAAAAATTGAATAGTCTTGTTGATAAAATAGAGTACCACCGTAATCACTTGGAAATAATTTCAAATCGATACAAACGATTAAATGTGATTATAGATAACCAATATATAGAGTTTGACCAATTATTCAAAATACGACATTAAATACAAATGTTATTCTTTTAACCATAACTATACCTGAATTCTTATATCATGTTGATAAAGTGACATAACTACTACCACTTCAAAGCATAATGAAAAAAAAAAACATGTACATCTTTTAAAAATCCTGATAGGTCATATATTCCTGTGTTAAGATAGTTCCTATAGGATCACAAAATCTTTTTGGATCCTTGTCATGAATTAATCGTATTATTAATATTTCTCCACATAAAAAATTCTTTTTACGGTCCAATTTATTTTATTTACTTAAACAGTTAAAACATTATTAAGGTTAAATCCTTTATTGTTTATTTTTTTTTTTTTTGACAATTCTTTTCTTCATTTACAAAATAAATCTGAATTCTGACCTATAAATTATAAAAAACGTCACCTTTTATAACTACATTAAGGCTTTCTTTTACTAGCCTCTATATTTTTAAATGAATCCTCTCAAAGAAGTCCATTCAACCAGGAATAATTTTGGCCATCTATTTTTTGTGACGTTTGGTCATCCAGTTCTTCATATCCTCAAAAAAGGTACTGATATTAGATTATGGCGTATTTTAAGTTAACTACCCTCAAATATCGTTGGCTTATTATGCTCACATCACCTCTGTCAGGATTCTCAGTATCTCATCAGTAGAGAAATCAAATATATGGAGACATGACTATTATTAATTACCATAATAATTATCACACAAACAACAGTAAAACACTGCATTATAATAACTTAGGTAATACATGTTTTGCAGTGCTATTTTCTACTAGTCCTCCAAATCATATTTCTGACACTGATAATGGAAGTTCCATTTTTAGTGGTGGATTTAAAAATTCTTTGCCCTTACCACATGGTTTACCATTAAACAACAATGAAAGAAATCCTCTAAATGCACCATTACACTATCTTATTAAACCCAGAAATGAGGTTAAACAATTAATTATGTCATAGAATACTAATTTATCAACACAATCAAGGTCGAATCAATCAACGTATTCTTGTAACATGTCTTCATATCAGAGTAATATTTTCTCTGGATCATCAATTCAAAGTAATCAAAGTTATTCCAATGACAGTAACAACACATGCATTCCTTTACCACCATTACATTTTGTTAATAAAATCTCCTTATTAAAAGCATTGCCATAAACATATCAAGATGTGTACTCCATGGAGATATTATCTACCGCAGAATTATTGCCAGATGGAAGACCACAGTTCATCCAGAGGGTACTAATAGATCGAAAATTGAATGGCCTTCTATTTTTGCGAATAGTTGAAAAATTAGAACTTGAATAGGAGGAATCAATACCTTTGATTGTAGCTCGAAATCATGATATCCAATTAAGGATTATTTTATTGCCCTTGACATGTAACGAAAATGCAAAAATAAGAATATCAATTTCATCAGATATATACATGGAAGTTGGTCTCGATCTAGAATTTATACATTGTAGACCAAATTAAAAGAAAACATTATGTTTTGAATGGAATTATATAGTCCAATACAGATAATACGCTAAATTTAAGTAAAGTTGAATGGAAGAGTATAATTGAAAATTATTTATTAAACATTACAGTAGAAGTTCAATATACACACGATATTAGAAAAAAGTGTCCCGAGTTTGGAAAATGGAAAGCAGATAATATGATACAAGGTTGTAATGGTTTTAGTAATGAGGAATTCAAAATAAAAATAGTTTCAACTAAGGAAGGATCTATTCTTTAGTCACGATGCCAGGCACAAGTTTACCAAATAAAAGGACTTTATTGGTATCTTGATGAAATATGTGTAATGCTTTGTTCATAAAAAGAGAAATAACTATTTAATGTAAAAGCTTTTAAATGTAGGGGTAAATATTAAGAAAGGAAAAAAAATAAATATTAGCAGGTTTGTTTTTTATTAGCTTGATTTCTTCTTCTTCTTATTTTTTTTTTTTTTTAAAAAATTTGAAATCACCAACTTTTAACCCTATTCAAGGTACTATTAGTAACTTGATTCAGAATCATATATAAATACTACAATTGGACTCAAACACTATGGAATCATACTATTTGCTTTAAGTAGTAATATGACAAAAAGAAGTAAGACTGTTCAAAAGTATCACCGTTTATACTTAACTGAGGTAATAGTAAGCCCACATATCAGAGGTCGGGTTAATTATACACAAATATTATCACATAGTAAAATATAAGTATTATTCTTGAGTGTTTTTGGATAATACTGCTTTCCCTTTTCATGTTTCTTATTTAACTTGTTACCAAATTCCTTTCCACCTATACATACCATTTTGTAATACTGATCCCTCTTTATTTCAAAGATGTCTTATTAATTTTATTTGTTGCAACACATCTTATAAAACCCTTGCAAAAAATTACCATATAGAGAAATAAGAGTTTTATAAAGGGGGTACAATAGACACTCAACAACCACTATTTCTCTAATTTCTATTGTAGTCTTGTTTGATAACGTCATTTAGTCTGATTGTGTTTTCTACGAACGCAGTAGCTACAGAGGAAGGGGGAAGGGGTAGAGCCATATTATCTATATTTGTTTTATAAACACTACCCCAAAACTTCAAAGGTTATGCAATTATTATATATATATATATATATAGCCTAGATATGTTCTAGATATATTACACTGACTTATCAACACATTCTTTCCTTCTTGCTCTTTCTTTTTGGATTATGTTGGGGTTTGAAACCATACAAAGCATATTCAATTTAACAAAACAAATATTATGTCCACAGCCACAACTGTGATTAATGCTCTTATTGGTATGGTACCACTTTAGGATCCAAAGTAAAACTTATATTACTATCTTTTTAGACAATATTTAGTAAAGAATGATTACTAACAATATTACAACGTTATATGTACCTCTGTGTATCTAATAATTCCTCTCATTTCATTTTATTTTTGATTAGCAATCTTTTTACCTCCATTAGCAGTCTTTATAGTGGATGGTTTAAGTACTACCTTTTTCATTGATTTATTACTGACTTTCTTTGCATGGATTCCAGGTGTATTATTTGCTCTTTATATTGTATTCGCTAGAAGACATAGGTCTGTTTAAAAGTATTCTCTACAAATAAAAACTACAGATAAATATAATCAAAAGTACTACTATTTATTTAAAAACGATGTTTTATTACGATAGATAAAACAAACTTCCATTTACTTAGTTCATTAATTATGTAACTTTTATAAATATATATAGTGAATATATAAACACATTTCAAAAACTTTGTTGTCTTCATTAATAGCTAAATATACTAAATTCATATTCGTAACTCCACTTAACTCTATTCCCTTGGAATAACAAACAAATCTTTTTTTTTTCCAAGTATCTTTCTTTGTTTCTTTTATTTTTTTTTTTTTTGGATTAGGCTCTATTTATTTAGTAATTCTTAAAAGAATATAATATGACAATTTAAAAACTTCACAATTTATTAAACAGGTCATCAAGCAAAAGTTATTTTATTTATCCTGAAGGAAGATAATGCAAACACGTTTACTAAAATTTGTAAAAAATATTGAGATTTGAGATTGTTTTGTTTCTTTTAAACTGGAAACTTCATTTTTCTACCGATATTCGTCTTTTTCTGTTAATGTGAAGCCATCGTGACCATCTAAAATTACATCTTTAATAGCGTCTTGTTCTTTTGAATCCAGTTGCCCTGGATAATCTTCACTTTTTTTAGGACTCTAAACCAAGCTGACATGGCTGTCCTTGAGGTACTGATAGTTCGACCTGCTCTTTTGTTTTGCTATTGAACTTAATTTGTTTTACTGCAGCATTTGTATCATTCTGAGAATTTCCCTGATTATAAATGATTTCATTTTCTAAACTTGTTTTCAATGTTACCGGCTCCAAGACAATAGATAATGGTAGTCTTTCTTGTTTATATATATCCCAACCTTCGGTGTAAAAAATCAACGAGTTATATGACAGGATTTTATTCCCATCTGAAGCCAGAATTATTGTTTTTAATAATGTGTTATCTACTTCTTTAAATATCTCTGACAACTCTTTAACCAATTTATTGATATCTTGCTCTTTTTCAATATAGTTTTCGCTATACATCAAAGAATATCCAACTTCACACTTGCCCATAATTTACTATATTATTGCAACAATTTAGCCAGTTTTAATTTCCACTTATATCAACATATATTGTGAATTATCTAATCCACTAATTGTTTAAGTCTGATTTAAGTTGCAAGTGCATTTAATTTTGTGTCACTTTTTGTTTTTTCCCTGACAGTATTACAAACAGTGAAAAAAAAAAATAAATCCTATATGTATTCACTCGAAATTTCTTAAAGGAATGTACATTATTAATTATAAAGTGCACATGGAAAATTACAAAATTAATGCAAATATTTATATTATGATGTAATAAAGATATAGAGGAAGAAAGGTATCATCACAAAAAAAGCATTAATGGTAAATACTTATTAAAATACTACTTATACTTCCATCATTTGAATGCCTTCTCCATTTGCAATAGAAGAATACCGGCCATCGTATCTATTTCTAATATTTTGAAACCAATTAAATATGGATAATTTTCTTTTTTTAATCGGCTGAAATTCAATAAGAGGGGCTTTCCAAAACTTTAGTTGCAGAGAGCTTAGGACAACACTGACCGAACTTAAGGTCATAGTTAACCCTGCAATCATTGGATGTAAATATACACCCCATGGTAATAACACACCCATAGCCACAGGGATCATAAACATATTATAAAATAACGCCCAAAATAAATTTAGTTTGACTCTCTTAAAAGTTTTGTCACAAATATCAATGGCATAGATCAATTTCCTTAATGAATATTTATCCGTGCCCGGTTGTGAACCATCGCTCAGTATAACGATATCTGCAGCTTCAATAGCTACTTCTGTACCAGTAGACACTGAAATCCCTAAGTCACTTTTTACCAAAGCTGGTGAATCATTGATACCATCACCTATAAACACAACCTTCTTATTCCCATTTTCTTGTAATTGTTCCACAATATCACACTTTCCCGATGGTAAGATCGAACTAAACACATTTTTACAATCAATATTTGTTTGTAGAGCTACCGAGATAGCACTACTATGGTTATCACCAGTAATCATATAAACAGGATAATTATTCGATTTTAACCAAGAAACTGTATCTGCTGCATCTTCTTTCACCATGTCTAACAATTCAAAATGGCAGACAATCTTATTATTAACACAAACAAAGGCGATTGTGTATCCACGATCATTTTTTAATTCGTGACCTTCTAGATTAGATACCTTTAATTGCTTCATTAACCCGGTACCACCTATAGATATTCCCACGTTATTACCACTGGAATTATCTTTGATTAAACCAGATACACCCAAACCCGTCATATTTTTATACTCAATAATTTCATATCTCTTCAAATCCAATTCTTTGGATTCAAGTTGTTTTTCACAATATTCAATAATGGGTCTAGTGATTGGATGGTCAGTGGTGGATTCCAAATCTTTGATTATTGAAAGTAAATAATCTATATCAATGTCTCCTTCACTATCTATTACCAAATTTTCGACAAGTAATTTACCCATAGTCAACGTACCTGTCTTATCAAAGACAAATACTGTATCCCCATGCCTAGAACTATGACCTAATGATTCAATGACTTCTGCACTTTTAATTAAAATCCCATTCTCTGCTCCAACACCAGTACCTATCATAATTGCTGTTGGAGTGGCTAAACCAATTGCACAAGGACAAGCCACAACAACCACAGATGTAGCCAATTTGATACATGAGTAAATTCTATCATGAGAGAAGTATTCCCAATTTGTCAAATATTTTGATACTATAATCCAAAAGATAAATGTCAAAAATGCTATAGCAAGTAAAATGGGTACAAAGACTGAAGCTACAAAATCTGCTACTGTTTCAATCGGTGCTTTTGTCAATTGTGCCCTTTGCATAATGTTAATAATTTGAGACAACTTAGTATGTTCACCAACAGATGTAATACGAATGAAAATATGCCCTGCACCGTTAATTGTGCCTCCAATGACTTCGTCATCTACTGATTTCTTGATTAAAGCGGATTCTCCCGTCATCAATGATTCATCAATCTGAGTATTACCAGAAATAATAACTCCATCTGAGGGAATTTTCATACCTGCTTTAATCTCTACAATATCATTAATTTGTAAGAGATCTTTTGGTATGTGTGTTACAGATTGATCAGGTGTATCATAATGATCCACTAATAAACATGAGGATGGATACAGTTGCAGTAGTTTCGTCAATGCGGTAGTAGTCTTCGATTTAGCCCTATTTTCTAACATTTTACCCAATGAAATAAATGTGAATAACATTATAGATGTGTCAAAGATCACATTAGGTAAATTTGTGGAATTTCCAATAATAATATTACGAATAATAGATACAACTGACACAATATAGGCGACGGATGTTGACAGACATATCAAGGTGTCCATTGTACTATGGTTATTTTTCAACGATTTCCACGTAGATATATAGAAATAGCCTCCAATAAAATATTGAACGTATGTAGCTAGAATAAGTCCAACTAGATCTCTGTAGAAAAACCCTTTTACTATGGGAACCTCTTTATATGGGAATACTCTAGATTTAATAATAGACGGTATAAACATTGGGATGCCCATATACATTGTCATTGATACCATTGCAGCGATACAACATTTACAACAATTCATCTTCCAAAAATTGATTTCCTCACTCTTACTCAACTGAGAAGTGTCATTACCCAACTCTTCTGCTGTATCTACTGTGGAATCGATATACAATTCTTGTTTTATCTTAACAATAATATCACGTATGCCAATTTGATAAGGATCGTATTTGAAAGATAAAATGCATTCATCCTGAGAAACCGTTTGAACGTTTTCAATTGAAATATTTAAAAAATCAAACAATTCTTTTGATAGGGTTGTAGACGAAACTAATGATGATGATGATGACGACGATGATAACAGTAATAATTTCAATTTACCTGATACCAATTTACTTCCTTTTTGATCCATTTCATGATATTCAGAATCTGATATTAATAGCACATCAAAACCACAATCTTCTATTGTTTCTTGTAATTCCTTGACGCTAGAGAGATTTGGGTTGTATATAATATGAGACGTTTCTGTCATTAAAGACACTTTAACATCGTCTACTCCATCTACAGAACCAACTTGTTTAATGATACCATTTACACATGCACTGCATGTCATACCTTTAACGGTAAACGCCACGATTCTTTTGGGGGCTGTATCCATACTGATTGTGATTCCTATTTGTATGTAAGTATTATAATTTATTTGGCCTAAAAATGCAAACCACAGATAACCGAAAGAGCCGTTAAGTCCTCCTTTTAAGATAGATACATGAAACTTTGCTATTTTACATGTAAGCACCGCTTATAGTTTAGAACGAGCAGCAAGTGAGTCTTGGCGACCAGCAGAAGATACCAAAACAGTGACAGTACTAAAGAATTAAAGAAACCGCACCTAAAATTTCAAGATAGCAATCTATATTTTCTTCCCTCAATTGCTTTCTTATTCACTCTAGTATTTATAAATTTAAACAGGCCATTACAAAATAGAAAGAGAAGATGAAAATGGAAAAAGAAAAAAGAAGAAAAATATCTACTATATTCTAATTACACCCAAAATATCAAGCAAATAACGAATCGAATGAATAGAATAAGATGACAGAGACTAAAAGCAAAAGGGAAACAGCAAGCAAGTCGTCTATCACCTATCGCAACTCTACACAGGATGGAGTGGGAAAAAAGAGAAAAATAAAGAGAGCAAATAGATAAATAAAATACTCCTTTTTGACCTTCTTCATCATTGTAAAAAGACATCTATATCGATCCACCGACTTCTGTATATCAAATCAAAAAAAAAAAAAAAATAAAAAATTAAAAAAAGGAAAACACAAGAATAAACACATCTATCACTATTATATAATAAACACCCACCTTTTTTTGTTTTTTTTTTTTTTTTTGCAATTTTAATCGTTGACTGCCATAACAGTATTTTATTACTATTATTCTTACTATTGTTATTGTTTAAGGAAATAACGGGCAAAAGCAAAAATTTGTTCCTATTATGTTAGAATAACAGTCTACAATAGAGGGATTGTCACACTATTATTGATCTTTGAACAAAAATTTTTTTTTTCTTTTCTCTTCTTTTCTATTGCACCCTGGAAAAGGGGAGGGACGGGAAAAATTTTTTTTTTTAAATCTCCGAGGTCACGTGCCTGCTCGAGGTAAGGGACACGTACCCTTAATCTTTTTCATATAACATCTTTTTTGCTACATCGCAAAATAAATAAACGAACATATCTCTACGGAGTTTCCTTTTCCCTTCTCTGGATTGTTAATTGAAAGGGCAGTGAGTCGGGTGCCCCCCCCCTTTTTTTTTTTACAGGGAAGTCTGCAAAATATACACGACTAGTAGTTAACCCCAGATTGATTGTTCCTGAAGGCTCGCCTTGGGTGGGTGGCCAGGGAAGAGGTAAGGTTTTCGCTCTAACAAGGAGAAAGGAAATATGGTAACGTTATAAACCTTAGAAACCTTCAGGTTATCAAGTATTTTGTTGTTGTATCCTAAGACTTATTTCCTTCTATGTACTTCTCTTGTTTATTTATTTACCCCCTTTCGTTTTAAAAAATGTCATATATTAAATCTTGATAAAGAAAAAAAAATGAATTAAAATAACAATAAATCGTTTATGTTCATCCATGATCATGGTAACCTCAAAAGCACACATACATATGTATATATAAGGTTGCTATCTATTTATTTATTTTTTTTTTTGTTTTTTTTTCTATTTTGTTTCTCTACTTTATACTATATACATGAATTGTTATTAATACCTCTTCAGCAAATTTGTTTCTCCATCTTCTTTCTCCTTCTCCAGTCAATTCCATTTCCTTTTGCCTCAAAATCCCATTGTATCCATAACACATTTTAAAGTCTTTTGTGCCAAAGGTCTGGCCTGATCTAAACTTCCTTTAGTCACCACTTGCAACAAATATCCTGGATCTGTAACCAATTCGTTGTAACGAGTTCTTACTGGTGCCAAACTCTCAACAATTATATCAGTGATATATGTCTTAAATTTGTTATAATCATGCATATTCTCAATATCTGATTCAACTTGTTCTATAGTTTTGCTTTGTAATCCACTAACTATATTAATTAAATTAGAGACACCCGGTCTTTCTTGCGGATCATAATAAAATCTGTCGCTTATTGAATCGGTCAAGCATTTCTTGATCTTCTTTTGTATCAATTCTGGTGGGTCGTTTAAATATATCAGAGACATCGGATCGCCATCGCTCTTTGACATTTTCTTTTCAGGTTTAGTCAAACTTAAAATTTTCTTGGTTGGCGCTAATATGGTCTGTGGCTCCACTAAATACGATCCTTTGTACATTTTATTGAATTTTCTCGCAATATGTCTAGTCAATTCCAGATGCTGACTTTGATCTTCTCCGACTGGGACATGTGTAGACCCATACAACAATATATCAGCGGCTTGTAATACAGGGTATGCAAACAGCCCCAACTTCACTTGGTCCTCACAGGCGCCCTGGCTTTTACTTTTCCACTGGGTCATTCTATTTAGATACCCCATCGATGTAATGGTAGCTAGCAACCAATTCAATTGTGAATGCTCGGGGATCATTGACTGGAAACTTACTATACACTTCTCCGGTGATATCCCAAGCGACAGTATACTAGCCACTGCTTGTATTCTAAACTCTCTGAACTGTTTACTATCCAATTTAGGCACTGTGATCGCATGTAAATCTGCTACACCGAATAAACATGTCTGTGTTGGCAATTTATTGTCGCTTATCTGTTTCCACACCCGATTGGCACCTAAATAGTTACCTAAATGGAAGGGTCCCGTAGGCTGGATCATACTGAATATTATTGCATCTTGAGGCAATTTAGGAACATCGTTTTGTATCAACTTTACACTATTCTTCACTAAGGTACTGTATCCTCTCTTCATGATTAATCACAACAAAATAATAACCAAAACTTTAGCAAACGTATGTAATATGCATACGTGTTTTTCAGGGAGGGGAAGGACTAAAATACCAAGCCTGTTTAGAGCAGCTTAAAACGCTATAAATAAGTCTTTTCAACGATCCATCAAGTATTCTCTCGTTGCCCCCCCATCTCTGTCCTTTTCAAGCATGTTTTTATTTTTTATTAGTAATCTATCTTTGTCATTTTCCCTTTCTCTAAAAATCTTTCAGTTTATTTTTTTTTTTTCCGTCTCTTTTTCCCTTTCCCTCCCCGAAGCACTTTTTCTCTAACTTAATTTTTTTTTTTTTTCGAAGATCTTCGAAGACTTCCAGACACCCATTTTATACCCAGAATAAATATATTTGTCATTGAAAGGGAAAAGCATGTATAAACTATAACGCTGGTGTTTACCTGTCTCTTCATACTCCAATATATTAAGCAAGGACAGGTAGAATAGACACTCTGCGGTAAAGCAGTCACCAACCAGTACAATATATTAGATTATAAAAGAAAAAAAAAATCATAACATGTCTCTTTCACTGCTCAAATCATTAAAGTTACAAAATAGTAGAGTCTGGTCAATTGACTTTACTTCACGAGAGAAGATAATTGCTATAGCCTCACAAGACCATAAAATTAAATTAGTGAAAATAATTGATCCAAATACAAAACAATTTAAATTACTGAGCATTTTAGACGAAACAGTACATAAGAAAGCTATCCGATCTGTTGCATGGAGACCGCTTGCCACCCCATCTTGTCTAGCAGCAGGGTCATTTGATGCTACTGTCTCTATTTGGAGTAACATATTAGGTGAAAACGAGTTTTCCAATAATGAACAGCTTGATGATACTCAGGATGATATGGAATTGTTGGCCATTATTGAAGGGCATGAAAATGAAATTAAGGGCGTCAGTTGGTCATATGATGGGATGTTCCTTGCTACTTGTTCCAGAGACAAATCGGTATGGATCTGGGAAACCGATGAAGCTGGTGAAGATTTCGAATGTGTTTCTGTTTTGCAAGAACATTCACAGGACGTCAAACATGTCGTATGGCACCCACGTAAGTATTTGTTGGCTTCCAGTTCTTATGATGATACTATCAGATTATGGTCTGAATTCGATGATGACTGGGAATGTGTAGCTATATTAAATGGCCATGAAGGCACTGTTTGGTCGTCTGATTTTGAAAAAAGAGGTGATGTTGATACAATTAGATTATGTAGTGGTAGTGATGATTCTACAGTACGTGTATGGAAATATGAAGGTGAAGATCCTGATGGTCAACAAGAATGGATTTGTCAAAGTATTCTACCTACAATACATGAAAGACAAGTATATAGTGTTTCTTGGAATGAAAATGGGTTGATTGCAAGTACCGGTTCAGATGGAACACTTGCTATATATAAGGAAAATGAATCAAATGAATGGGAAATTATTGCCAAAAAGGAATTGTGTCATCAAGTCAGTGAAGTAAATCAAGTAAAATGGATCTCTATCGGAGGGAAGGATTATTTACTTACTTCTGGTGACGATGGTTGTGTGAATTTTTGGTCATTTGACAGTAAATAGTAATAATAAAAACAAAAATAATAATATTTATATCTTTAATTTAATCATAGTATAAATTAAGATATAGAGAAAGGTGCTCTTGATATAATAAAAAAGAATATTTAATTATAATGTCTTTCATTCCATGCCTTCTCTATATAATCTTATTTTTTTTATAGAATATAATAATAATAATAATATTTTTGTTATTATTTTCTCTCACAATGGTCATAATTAGATTAAAGGCTGTACCTGTTGGGGACGACATTTTTGTCTGCATAGTGGACATTCAGGCCTTTCATTGGTCCAATTTTGTAAACAATCCCAACAGTACATATGTCCACAGGGAGCGCAGCTTGGATCCATCATTGGTGAAAGACATAGTGCACATTGACGTGATTCAGACGGTATAAAAGGTAAAACTGTAGGGTCTTCTAATGAGACATGAGCAATTTGTGATTTTTCTGGTATTTTTGTAATAATTTTTATTGTATCTGGCATCGTATCATGGTGTGATTGACGTTTACTCCTATCTCTAAATGAAAATAATGATAACTGTGATTTGATTAAAGGAAAAGTTTGTGTCATCGTTTGTAATAGGAAAATATAACCTAAGATTCTATATATTTTTGAATTGTTTTCACGGAACCTTCTTTCATTATTATCAATTCTATGTGTGATCACATCTTTTATACCAAATACTCTTTTCCAAATATCAGAATATTCACCTTTAAAATAAAACAATATTAAATGTAAATTTATTCCCAAATCCATAAAATCTTTCAAAGAAAACCGTTTAGTACCTTCTTCTGAGTCATCAGAATTTTTCGTATGAAATACTTTTAATATCTTATTCAATATATAAGGTCCAAAACAAACAGACAAAATATAAGCTAAACGCTGTCCTCTTTTAGTCAAACTTTTACCAAACCTATTGACATACATCAATTGGCCATATTCTTGACCTAACGTTCTTTCATTTTGGAAAACTGTAAAGAAAAGGTAAATAAATCTGGCGATGGTATTAATCTGATTTGGGTATAAATTAACAAAATATTGACCTTTAAGATTTTGTAAAAGTGTAGTAAATTTCTCTGAGAGAATAGTTTCAATTTGCTTATCTTTTTGATACGACTGTACTATACTAGCAGCATCTGCATATTCAAATATTTTGTTTTCTTGCCTAGCTTCTGCCATTTTCCTTCTTTTCCTTACACAGGGTTCAAACTGGATTGCGATAAATATTTGTGTTGACAGTTATGTTTAAATTCTTCTCAATGGTACACATAGGTATTTATACCAATAAGACGCCTGGAGCTACCCCTAAAGTATATATTTTATATTATATACACATTTCTCTATCTTTCTATAAATTATTTTTTTCATTAAATTTGATCACCTTTGAGCCCATAAAAATAAGAACAACTGAAGTAATAATAACAACAGCATTGATAAAAAACCTACAGAATAAACATTGGCCATAAAAAAAGTAGAAGAGAAGGAAGATAGAGGGACATAATTAAACAATTAGTCAGCCTGCAAAATTCATTAACTTTACAAATCATTGATTTAGTGATAATAGATATTGTTCCTAAACATTGATGGATATATTTGATTAATAAAGATATTATTCTTCTCACAACTTTCTGGTTTAAAGCAAGAATTAAAACATAGTGTGATATTAAGTTCTCTTACATTCAAATAAAAAAAAGAAAGGTCAAGAAGATAATCCTTAAAATGGCAAGTGTTGAAACTGAACCTTTAATGGACAATAGGTCCCATGATGATATACAAACTGATGCTACTGATTTCAATTTAACTAATGAAAGTGATAATGCAGATACCTCATCTTTACAAGCAGTGATCTCGAATAATTCATTACTAGAAGAAAATTCAGAAACAGGAAAGGATAATACTAATAGTTTACAAAATAACGATCCTATGTTGATGGAATATCATTCTGCTTGTCAAGCGGGTGATCTAGTTACAGTAAAGAGGTTAGTTGAGTCTCATGCAATTACTGTTGGTCAAGATTTTGATCCAGTCGAAAAAGTGACTGGTCTACACTGGGCTGCAATTAATAATAGATTAAGTATTGTGCAATACTTATTGAAACAGGGTGCTGATCCAAATTTTAAATCCAGTCAATTAAATGCTACTCCTCTACATTGGGCTGCAAGGTATGGTTACGTATATATAGTTGATTATTTGTTAAAAAATTCAGAGGCTGATGCCACCATATGTGATGATCAAGGATTTAATGTACTACATTTAGCTGTGACCAGTTCGAACATTATGTTGGTTTGCTATATATTGTATTTTGTAGTAGACACTGGTCTGGTTGATGTCAATTGCAGAGATTTACAAAATAGAACACCACTGATTTGGGCAGCGTATCAAGGAGATCCCCTAACCGTGTCAATGCTGTTGAAGTTTGGTGCAAATGTTAAATTAGTAGATGATTCAGGCTTTACTGCCTTACATTGGGGTGTTGTAAAGGGACAAGTGCAAGTATTAAAACACTTGATTAAAGAAGGTCAAGCCGATTTTTTTAGCAAGACTGCAGACGGTAAGAATTGTTTTGATATTGCCAATGAATTAAACAAAAAGAGTTCTTTAGATAATGCTTTGTTATACAGTGGCTTCGATGATGATGGCTATAGAATTAAAATCTATTTAAAGAATGATTTACATGCAAAGACAATCACATTTTTTGCGCCATTAATAGTAATGGTTCCAATTTTTGTTTCATTTCGTTTTTTGAACCCGTTTTTTGTTGTGTTATTGGGAGCTATTATTAGTTTATTATTAAGATATGGTTTAAATAAATTCGTATTACCTACATTAATAATCAATAATAGATCACCTTATAAAGTAACTTTTTCAAAATCACCTTTAGTGGCTGGGATATTTTTCAGTAGTCTAATTATTGTATCTGCGTTATGGTTTTGTAAAGTAAGCTTTGTCGTTTTTTCAAGACATTCACTACTTTCATTGCTATTATCTCTACTAATCATCATGTCATTCATATTATTTATTCAATTAGTCCAATCAAATCCTGGTATTATTGAAATTGAAAAAAATCATGATGTTATTCGCACCACAATAACAGATTTATTATCAATAGGTCAATTTGATACAAAGAACTTCTGTATTGAAACTCAAATAAGAAAACCTATTAGAAGCAAATACTCTTCGTTCCAACAACATGTTATCACAAGATTTGATCATTTTTGTCCATGGATATATAATGATGTTGGGTTTATGAACCATAAAAAATTTGTTTGTTTTGTTACCTGTGTTGAAATAGCAATCATAATTTTCATTAAATTATCTTTTAAATACTTTGATATTAAGGAGGACTATTATGAGATGGTATTGGGAAAAGATGCAAAATGTTATATTTTAGGAGATGATGAATTATGCTTTGGATATCAATATGAATCAATAATTTTCTTAGCTAATGTATGGTCTGCATTGCAATTAATAT
The DNA here is from genome assembly GCA_030571675.1 of Arxiozyma telluris. NCBI lineage: Eukaryota > Fungi > Ascomycota > Saccharomycetes > Saccharomycetales > Saccharomycetaceae > Arxiozyma > Arxiozyma telluris. The sequence continues at coordinate 35,093 of JAJLYH010000084.1, read as the reverse complement.
GGGTTACAATGCTGTTGGTCATTCAATGGGTACAAATCATTCAAGGTGTAACTAATTATGAATTTAGCTTATTATCAAAGAGAAGATCTAAAAGTAATCGCTTCAATGAATATTTCAATAGTGCTCCAGAAGAGTTAATACGTAAAGCAAATTTGAATATCTTAGATGGAGAGGATAATGGATTAGATGATTTTAATGATACTGTAAATAGTCCTGACAATGATGGTGATTATGATACCCTCATGAAAAAGAATTTGTATTGTAAAATGATTGGGATGGAATCATGGATAAGACTCGTTAAAGACAGACATAAATACAACGATCCGTTAAATACTCTGTACAGTTCTACAAATAACTTTAGAAAAATGGATAAGATTAGCTATTGGACAAACATTAAAGACTTTTGGTTAGATGGTGATTATAAAGCGCCACTATGGCTCAGGTTAGTGGAATCCCCCAAAGATAATAAGGGACTGCTAAATGGCCATGTAGTGGATTATAGTAAACTTTATGATCTATCAAGTATACAAAATCCAGAAGATTTGGTTTAAGATACACTAGTTCTTTTTTTTTTTCTCAGGGTTACGTATTAATTTTGCTGTTAATTTTTTCTTTCTTCATCTTTTATTTCTTTATATTATTTTCAATAAACAAAGCAAATAATTCAAAAGTCTTAAAACTTTTGTTGGAACGAGGGAAATATTTTTTTTTCTTTTTGTTTTTGTTTATTGTCAATTCCTCTAACTGCTTCTGAAAAAAAAATTGTTGTTTATGGAAATTGTGATGCCTAAAATGTATGAAGGTCAACCCACTTTTTTTTTTAATCTTTTGTTTTTTCGGCTAATAACTTATCCTATTATCTTTAGATATAATATAATATTTACTGTTTGAAATTCAACCGCATTGTATTTTCTTCATAGTTGTGACCCTTGGGAGAGAATTTGTTAGAATCATTATTTTTTTTTTTAATACCTCGTTTTTAATTGAAAGATGAACGTTACAAAAATTTACAATATGAAGTTTTCTTTCAGTAATACATAGTTGTTGTCAAATTTTAAAGCATACCTTCAGTACATCTTTTATAGGTAAAAATGCGAGTAGTTTCATCTCGCATGAATATACATGGCTGATTCTGGTCGCTGCTTTATATCTAAAACATTAATGCATACCAGGATATAACTGTGATGAGTTATTTTATGCTAGTGATGTTTTATTCTAATGCAGTTTGAATTAATAGCTGGCTAATAATTGAATAATATTAAAAAAAAAAGTTTGATGTAAGGGCATCTAAATCGTTATTTAGAATGCATGGTCATTTCAGTATCTTCTTTGCTTAGTTAAGAATTCTTATTTACTTGTTAAGAGCATAACATTTTTAATTCTATTTTTCCACAGAAACGTGCTGTTGAAATACAAATGGCAAAAAAAAATTGTACCAGAATTTCTATATTTATACAATAATATCTAGAATTTGAATGACACAAGTATCACCAGATATTAGTACTCTATGACTACCAGTTTCTATATGCTCTCTAATAATAAAGAGCCTTACTAAATGAATGCACAATTTTATATCTAACAAAGATTATAAAATATAAATGTCCTATCTTTCAAGAATTCAATTACATGTGTGTGTCATCAATATTTCCACATTTGATCACTCAGTTACTCATGTCTATATAAGTACTTAAGATACAAAATTTACGATATATTCTAATACTTAAATAAATTTCTTATGTTATAAATATTTTACTACATACTATTTTTAAAAACTTAGGTTCTCGCAGTTTTTACCTCCATATATCTTTTTCTGTACATTTTTTTACGTTGGGTTCAAAAGAAAAAGAAGAGCAGTGGACAGGCCCGCCAATATTACACATACAGGAATTTATAGAGATGATTCAAAACAAAAATACTAAAGTAAGTTTAAATCTGGAACAGTCTACAATCCAAAGAACTGCAAACCCCAATCTGTAGTTTATACATCTTCTCTAAAAAATCGATGTACCAATATAGAGATTCTTCTTATCAGTATCAACATTTTATTCATTCCTACTATGCTCTCTATAATGAATGGAGAGATGATGATGACTTACCACCTCCAGATAATCCATTAAGCGGTCCCAATCATAATGATATCTCTGCAACTATGCAAACAAATATTGACACTGAAATATCTAATACAGTAGCAAATACTAACAATGATACTGCCGAGGTAAGACCCGATCAAACTACCGTGTTTGCCCCTACGAATGTTGACTCTTTAGGTACACAATACTGGGAGTTTTTTGATGATGAAGAAAATTGGGAAATATTTAATAAATACAATCTTCAGGTTGAAAGCAATGGTAGGATTGTCTATAACCATATTATAGGTAAAGATATGCTTGATTTTGACGACAGTGGTACCTTAATTCATCTTAATAATGCTAATGGTGATAACATTATCCATCACAATAATAATGATCCAACTGATATTGTAGAGAATAATCCAACTGAGGCTGAAGCAGGTAATCATAAAGAAGATGTAAACATGATATCTGGTTCCTTATTTGATCCTAGAACACTAAGAAAGATTCGTAATAAAGTTAACGGTTGGAATGATATGGGTTCTTATATTCGTTAATAATAAATCAAATCTAGTCGAACCTATTATATAATAACCAATAGTAAAAGATTCCAAGTATACTTTATAGAACCAAGGAATAGCAATATTTTATAAGAGTAACATTCATATTTCATTACTGAGTTTCCATTCATGTTCAATAATAAACCTCATTACGTAAAAAACTTACTTAGATTTTTTAAATTAATGTTGTTACTTTGTGTTTTCATTTGTAAAATTTAAAAAGCTGTTGTAATTATTGTCGAGTTTTTATTAACTAAAATACATATTACCAAGAGTTTACTTATATTTGGAACAAAGGATTATCTAGTTTTTTCTATTCTTTATTTTAATAATCATTTTACAACCTAACTTTTAAGGTGCCGATAGTGTTTCTAAACAAAAAAAACTTAACAATATTAAACGTGTCCTAATTATAACAAATCATATTTTTTGTATTTACAACCTGGAAGTGAATGTTTAGTTTCTCTATCTAAGGCTTTAATAAAGAGGAAACAAAGTTAACATTATACTACCATGTTATTTTTAAAACTGTATTACTATCAAATGACCAGAAATATTTAAAGAACTATCAATATGTTAAGTAATTGACTGCAACGTTTTACATACAGAGTAAAATAATACTTGTTACACAATATATATTCACAATTCACGTACTAAGTCCAAATACTGTATCTTTTTATATCCTGGAAAAATAATATAGTTAAGTTTTATATGTTGTTCAGGCATAATTCATCTAATTAATAAGAATAATCACCAAGTTCACGACCTGCCTCTCCATACCTTACTGTTGTTGAATTGCGCTCTTTCTACATTTGTTTATTATTCATCTCTTTGCTAGTCACTGCTTTTTTAATTTTTTTTTTATCTACGGACCTGAATTCATATTTAGTACAGTTCTAACATAAATTTAGTATGTTTACTGGACATCTTTAAGTCATCACCTTTTTTAATGAAGCTCTTTTTTTTATCAGGGGCATGTATTGCATATTAGCCAAGTAGAAAAATATTTTCACGTTGATCTACCTGTGAGAACTAATACTACATATAACAATAGTATATTTTTATGTAGCCAGGTTTTATAAGATTAGATCCTCATAAATATGATAATGCTATATTATGGTGTCGTTGCTATTTATTATCTATTGATATTGCTATTAAAACTAATTTTTTAAAGCTTTTCATATTAAAGTTTGGAAAATTACGTCAACATTGGTGATATTCTCTAAAATATTTTGATACAAAAAGTCTTGTAAAAAATGTTTCCCCCTAAAGAAAAAAATTATTCAAAAATTTATGTTAATCCTACTGGAAAACTCACGTACAACTAACTTTTTTTTGACTGGACCCTAAAGGTATAAGTTTGATCAAAATAATTTGATCTATAAGAAGTTGCATAAACAATATTAAATATACAAAGATTATGCAGGCATAAACCTATCGGCAACTATCCTTTTTTTCTGGTAATATACAAATATTTATTATTATTCTTTCATTAAATATATGAAAAATGTGGCGTTTGCACTCAGTTATTTTTTGAAATGCTTATTCTTTTCAATTATTAGCCAAATGTTCGATTCCTTCAGACTTCAAGAAGTGGAGATAAAGCTCCTAGTTACAATCAGGCATGCTAAATGATTCTCTTATGAATATAACAAAAAAGAATAAAAAAGAATAAAAAAAAAAAGAGAGAAAGAACCCTCTAACAAGAGATTTATTAAGTTGTCTTAACATAGGTTGTACAGTCGGAACTATATATGAAATCCATATAAATGGATGGTTTCAAGACGTCTTTTACAAACCCTAACTCGACATGGCTATGAGAGTTAGAGAAACCCAAAATATTTTTTTTTCTAGTAGGACCATCTTAACGTCGGTGTTATACATGCGGCCTTTTTCTAAATTGTAATTTTTTCGTGGGGTCACTACTACGTTTCCAGAATTAATTCATATTTTATAAACGGCATCTTTTCCCTTTTACCCAAATAATTGTGTAAACAATCTCTTTTCCTTTTGTTATCCAGTTCTTTGTAGCATATAATGCTTTTTTGTAGCTGCACCATATAAGGGTTATTTTTTATTATTTTGGTAAATATTTTGCTTCACTTTAGAGTATTAATAATAAGAGAAACTTTTTTTTTACTTTTGAGGTTCATAATTTCATTATCATAGTGAAGAATAATCTACTGGTTTTCAATTTAAATGAAATTCTACATGGATACATTATACTTAGTGTATAAAAGAACTATTCACATAAACTTTAGTGCTATCAAATAATCTAGCTTCATTAGTTACGGTGTATAATTATGATATTTACATAATCCTTTTCTATAAATGCGTTTTTTCTTTTATTTATATCCGTTTCGATAATAGACAAGGCGACATTATGTTATTTCATTTTCACTTTATTATTCAACCCCCCTCTGCCCATATAGGAAGAAGATGGTAGAAGATATCTAAATTTCAAAAAATACAGCAGATTAAATGTCTTCACCCAAGGAAACACAATATAACCACAAATGTAGATCGATCGGAAACCCTAAAAATGTTATCTTAATTATTAGTGGGTTATGATTTTATTTGGGTGAAGAATATCTTAACATTAAAATAATATATCTTTGTAGATCACTTTAATAATCATTAATAAGCAAACACATATCTATATACATATATATATATATCTAATAATATTTGTGAGAATGTGTTTGATATACCAAATGTGGAAATTAAAACTTCAAGTCTTATTAACACCCAGATAAATAACCCTATGACTTGTGTACGGTATTAACATATTTCAAATCACCAAAACATCTATTAATCTATTGAGGTAAGTTTGGTCATAATTTCGATTATGTTAAAATGAACAAGGCCTAAATAAAAAAAGTTTGGTGTCTAAATATCTCTTACCCTATATTAAGAATGCCTTATAATCCTTCCAAAAATTTTTGTAAAAACCCTAATAACATGTGTTTAAATGGGATAATAAATCCATTTATATCATTAAACACCCTCCTTTTCGCTTTATTTATATTGGTATACCCCACGCTAAAAAAAAAAAACCCTCGTATGGTTAATATTGTAAAGGAGAAATTTTTTGTAAAAATTTCCCCGCAAGTGTCATTTTTAACAATTACTCATTCAATTAAGTTACAGATTGTATTGTTTAACCTATCTAATCTTTTGCACATTTTTTGTTGATATTCTTTGTGTATCTTCATCTTTGTCACCTATTATTTTTTCCTGAAAAATCAATCATCTTATTGTATTTTTTAATTTTCCATTGTTCCTCCAGTTTAAGTATGCTATATTGTTTTTTTCTTTTTTCCCCGAGCCCTCCGCTTTATGAGTTATTTAGATTGTGTTTTACTCTGAACAGGTACGGGAATTCGATAAAATCTTCTATTGTAGGCTACACGTGTACCAAAGGGGGAAAAAATCACAGGTTGTTCTGTTGAGCTTTCTATTTTAAGATTCTGGATGCGTCCTTTGTATTCTTTTGATTTTCATATTCTAATTTCTATATTTTAAAACTCTATTTAAAGACAGGGTGAGCCTATAAGAAACGATACACTTAAACTACTCATTCTTCTACAAATTTATAGGTTGGTTAAAAGTTTAAATAAAAACATGAATGATCCATTAAAAAAAACCTGAAAAAAAAAAATTAACCAATACTGTATAAAAATATAATATCGTACATTCCTCACTCAAAAACTATTTTTTTTGTATATTTTTCATAAGAAAATCTGATAATTTTCTTTGAAAAAAGAACATAAACCCTATATGCACCTGCGCCTCTCAAACAGAAAATTTTTATATAGGTCCTCAGTTTCTGCATATAACCTAGGCTACCTTTGTTTTTACAGCTGTTCGCGACCTCTATTGTTCCGAAATAGGAAAGTCATCCCAATTGGCAGCTTTTGTTCAAATTCTACTTTTTTATTTTTATTTTTTCCCACTTTTTAATTGTTTCTTTTTCAGTTCGGATTCATATGTAAAGATATGTTCCTGTTAATCAATCAACTAAAAAAAAAAAGACGGGTAAAAATATAAAAAATGTACCCTTTCCGGTAACAATACAGCGATGCATTCTCCGGTTTTTTAACTTGACTTATTTACATAACATATTGACATGATTTTTTTATTCAATATATATAAATTAGTCGTTGTCCGAACGTTCATATATTATTTTATAGATAATTTAAACACTACTACAGCTAGTAGGCCGTGGATGTTTAACCGTAGTAACCGTCTGATGATAATTCTTGTTTCCAGCCGCACTTTTTTCTCCGTTTTTTCATTCATAAACTTCATTTTTTTTTTAAATAGTCTTGCACAATATTTATTTTTAACAAATGCCGCATAAGAGATCATATTTATAATAGCCATTTACGATTATTTCATAGAGACCATACTATCTCTCCCTCCAGCAGTTATATATATATTTTTACGTTCCCTCTCTATGCAAAATAGGTTTGAATAAATTAACCAAAAGATCAGGCTTATATTTTGTTTTTTATTTATTTTCAATACACTAATCCAACTTCCTTAGTACCAACAACAATCATTTCTCTTTTTGATCTATAATAAGACTTACAATAGCAAGAGCAGACATATATACTAAGTATAATTCAGTTGTTATTTGTTCTCTTCATATAATCACACACTCTGAATTTCCCTCACATCTCTGCCCTGTTAATTTTTTTTTTGTTCCTGACAATCTCTACCTCTCAACTACGTTGTCTAATTTTATATAGCGAGCTAGATCGCAATATTTCTATTTAAAGTATCGAATTGCGCAAAAAGGAGACACTGTATTACTTTTATTTTTCATCAAATTTGTAAAAGAAAAATATACAAATACGTACAACAGATTATTAAAAGGACTTTAATTTTTTTTTTTTAATTCATGAACTATAATGAATATAACACTTATACAAATATGAAAGATAAAAAGAAATATACTCACCCCAAAGATTTAATGACAATCAATAATCTAGCAAATTCAAGGACTATTGATGAAACTACTTCTGCTGAATCTAAAAAACATAACTCAGTATCAATAAAAATGGAATCTGACCAAATGACACATATAATTGATATAAACAAAAATACTAATGAAAGTACACTCTCACCAAAATTAAAAAATACTGTCAGTATCCCCCCTCTTCGAAGATCAACAATAGAGCCCTCTGTGGTTACTACAACAAATCCTAATCATGTACTTAAACAATCTGGTGGTTTACAATCTGAACTATCAGAAAAGTTATCTACGACAACGCAGTCTCAGTATTATGGAACTGTAAAAATTGAAGCAAATACAGACGGGACACCAACACAAAATTTCCCCAACAATACAGTAAATAACACACAAAATATTTCTATGGTCACAAATACTGGGATCAAAAATATGACTTTACCTTCTATTGGGATTACTGGATTACCTACTATTGCTAATAGTCGTACAGAGGCTCATCATGATTCTACTGCAATAGGGGTAATGAATATATCACAACCAGCACAGCTGCAAACTCAACAACCCATTCTGTTGGCTACACCAACAATACTACATCTACAACCGCCTATGCATATGGCACAACCTATTATTGCCTATGAACAAAGACAACCACAGAGTGGATATTTAACATCTATGTCACTACCAATTCAATCTACCGTAACTCAGCCATTACAACAGGAGAGGGTACTTTCGAACTCATGGAAATCACAGAATTCCGCCACTATTCTAAATATGAATAATAATGAAAAAGCTAACCTTAATATCTCACAGGCTAAGACATCTGGCACTGTTGAAACCAATCCTTTAGATTTCAAAATTTCTAAGGAAGCAAAAGAAGATCCGATACAAAAAGCAAGAAGACACAGTTTAGCTAGTTTAGAGGGTAATAGTGCCTTTCGTATATCTTTGGTACCTCCGCACACTAGCGCCACTTTTACTGGTACTGCTAGTGCTACTGACATTAATACTAGACGATCTGATATTATACAAAATGAAAAGGAGAATTACCCAATAACGCAAGTAACATCCAAAACAACTAGTAATAATCTAAATCCTACAACACAAGAAACTGTTGACGAGAAAGAAGCGAATACAAATACAAATAAGAATCCTGTTAATAAAAATTCTAATATGGAGGATAACGACGCATTAGATTTGAACAAAAAAGGTTCTAGGAGATTAAGAGACTCTAAGAGAGCCGTGCAAAACAGAAATGCACAAAAGGCTTTCAGACAACGAAAAGAAAAATATGTAAAGTTATTAGAGTTAAAAGCAAGAGAGTATGACGAAGTAATGCAAGAAAACATTCTACTACGAAAAGAAATTTTTAATTTGAAAAACATTATATTTCAGATGGAACAACAGATACAAATGTATAATGATCATTACATGAATGATTTACAACATCAACAACAACAACAACTACAAAATATACAAACACAACAATTACCACGTATTACACAACTACCTAATCAATTTCAGCCACCACCACCACCGCCTGCCCCTCCACTCTAAATAGATTTTACGTTACAATCTTTAGTCGCTGAAATATATTATATCAATAATGATAAATTTAAGATGTTTTCTGCATGCTTGATAAAATCGTATTAGGAGAACCAAGTTTATATAAATATAACTGGATGATTGGTTCTGGTTAATGCAAGTCCCTAACTTTACTATTTTCTTTTAATAGTAGACATTATAATGCATCTATGGACGATAATATGTTTTAACATATAGTTATAAATATAAATATGCATCGTTTTTATTCTTACTTTTACTTTTACTTTTACTTTTATTTTTTTTTAGCAGTGTATGTCCCACCTCTTAATATATGACAATACTTGATTATAAATATATTTTTGATAGAAATTTTTATGTACTTGCTATTCTTTTCTTACAAACTGGTCACACTGTTTTCATCAAAAGAAAGAAAAAAAAAATAAAAAAAAAAAAACGGAACTAGTTATAAGCGAAAATCCGGAAAAAAAAAAAGATACAAATAGAGATTTGTTACTTTGCCTAAACGAGCAATAAGATTTTAAAGTTTTTACCTTATGAATGTTTTTAAAATGACCCCTAATACATGATCCTTAGGGTTTATAAAAATAAAATTGGAAAATATTGTTGAACCTAATCAAACTCATTAGGTTTCTTGCTTTTCTTTTTATGTTTTTATTTTTAGGATCTTCCCCTTTCTTGAATATTCTAGAATATTCCGGAATTTGCGAGATTTTTTTAATGCCAGATTTAAGGTACACTCCTTAATCTCAAAACATTAAAGATCAACTTGGCATATTTAATAACATACCTCCTCACACACACATATATATGCAAGGGTATGAATAAACTTTGTGAAAAACCTGTCATTATCAAACAATCCTTTTGTACCAATTAGAGAAATAAACACCACAAAAAATTACGAGAAATACTAAGTATGTTAAATGTGTCAAATCGTTTATTAATTACTAAAACTGCTCCCTTGGCAAGGACTCCATTTTCCATTGCTACAGGAAATGCTATAAGGTATTACGTGCAATTAAGAACTGATCCAAATAAAAAAACTTTCCTTTCACAATATGCAACGGATTTAACAGCATTGGCAAAACAAGGGAAATTGGATCCTAATATAGGTCGAGATGAGGAAATATCTCGGGCCATACAGATATTGTCCCGTAGAACAAAGAATAACCCTATTATTATTGGGAGAGCAGGTGTTGGGAAATCTTCCTTGGTGGAAGGTTTAGCACAAAGGATGGTTCGTGGAGAGGTGCCTGAATCTTTAAAGGGTAAAAATCTATATAATTTAGAATTAAGCTCCTTGATTGCTGGTGCTAAATATAGAGGTGAATTTGAAGAAAGGTTGAAAGGTGTATTAGATGAAGTTGATGATAAGACAATTATGTTTATTGATGAAGTACACATGTTATTAGGTCTAGGTAGCGATGGGAAAGGCGCCATGGATGCTTCTAATATTTTGAAACCAAAACTGGCTAAGGGGTTGCGCTGTATATCTGCAACTACTTTAGATGAATTTAAAATTATTGAAAAAGATCCTGCGTTAACTAGAAGATTCCAACCTATTATTTTAAATGAGCCTTCGGTGCAAGATACTATTTCTATTTTAAGAGGGTTAAAAGAAAGGTATGAAGTGCATCATGGTGTAAGAATCACTGATGCTGCTTTAGTATCAGCTGCTGTTTTATCGAATAGATACATTAACGACAGATTTTTACCGGATAAAGCAATTGATTTGGTGGATGAAGCCTGCGCTGTTTTAAGATTACAACATGAATCAAAACCAGATGAGATTCAAAAATTAGATAGACAAATAATGACCATTCAAATTGAATTGGAATCATTGAAAAAGGAAACTGATCCTGTGTCACAAGAGAGACGTGATAGATTAAAGGATGATTTAGAATTAAAACAAAAAGAGTTGGACAGATTAAAAGAAATCTGGGATAAAGAAAAATTAGCTATTGAAGAAGTTAAAAACTGTAAAGCTGACTTAGAAAAAGCAAGAATGGAATTGGAACAGGCACAAAGAAATGGTGATTATACTAGAGCCTCTGAATTAAGATACTCTAAAATTCCAACTTTGGAAAAGAAGATTGAAGCTACAAAGAAGAATAGTGTCGAAAACGGTGAAAATAAGAATCTCTTACATGATTCTGTTACTTCTGATGATATATCCAAAGTGGTAGCTAGAATGACAGGAATACCTACTGAGACCGTAATGAAGGGTGATAAAGATAGACTATTATATATGGAAGAATCATTAAAGGAGAGAGTTGTCGGTCAAGATGAAGCCATCCATGCTATTTCTGATGCAGTAAGATTACAAAGGGCTGGTTTAACCAGTGAGAAGAGACCAATTGCCAGTTTCATGTTCTTAGGTCCAACTGGTACTGGTAAGACAGAGTTGACAAAAGCTTTGGCTCAATTTTTGTTTGATAATGAATCAAATGTCATTAGATTTGATATGTCAGAATTCCAAGAGAAACACACTGTATCAAGATTAATTGGTGCCCCACCAGGTTATGTATTAAGTGAATCAGGGGGTCAATTGACTGAAGCTGTTAGACGTAAACCATACTCTGTTGTCTTATTTGATGAATTCGAAAAGGCTCACCCAGATGTCTCTAAACTATTGTTACAAGTTCTTGATGAAGGTAAGTTGACAGATTCCTTAGGGCATCAAGTCGATTTCCGTAATACTATTATTGTGATGACCTCTAATATTGGTCAAGATATTCTTCTAGCTGATGAAAATGTTGGTGAGGGAAAGGAGGGTTCTGACACAGGAATTGTTGATCCGAAAGTGAAGGAACAGGTTATCGAGAAGATGAAAAAATCGTATCCACCAGAATTCATTAACCGTATTGATGATATTCTTGTATTTAACAGATTATCAAAGAAGGTGCTGAGATCCATTGTGGATATTAGAATTAAAGAAATACAAGAAAGATTGGTTGACAAAAGAATGAAATTGGTTTTAACAGATGAAGCCAAAGAATGGTTAACAGACCATGGTTATGACCATTTCTATGGTGCCAGACCATTAAATAGATTGATCCATAAGGAGTTGCTAAACACCATGGCAACCTATATTTTAAAAGGCCAATTAAGACCAGGTGAAACTGTCAATGTTACTGTAGACAAAGACGGTAATTTAATGGTGAACCCAAATCATGAAGAGGGAGAGACGTTTGATCCTGAGGAAGAAAAATAAATATCAATAAATTATATATAATGTTAATAAACATTCACTCGGTGAGTTTGTGGATTCATGATCACTTACAACTGGTTTTTGAGTTTATTATCTTTTGTTTTTAATATTATTTATTCATATAATAGATAAAGATCCGGATTTTTATGACATATCTTTTTTTCCTTATAATTTCCCCTATAGTTATACATCATTATATAAACAAAATATTTTGTGTTTGTATTTGTTAGTAATTTATAGATTTATTTTTATTTACACTATCCTGTTACTTGTATCTCTCTAATATTTCAACTTTTTTTTTCCTGAGTGAAGGTTCTCATAAAAAGACGAAAGGTAAAAATTTTGAAACATATATTTTATGTATGAAATAGGTTAAAATATGAAATGTGAGAAACTTTATTTTAACAATTCTGAAAAGAAAGAACCAATATTTTATACGAGGTTTCCGGGATATCAAATCGTATCCATATTTCTTTTCACCTAGACTAATAATTGAACATGGATACATTCAAGAAAAATACAGAGAACTTCTTAAATTGGTTGGTTAAAGATATTAATGTGAAGATATCTCCTAAGATTGAAATTGTAGATCTTCGGGATAAGAATCAAGGCCGCTGTGTTATGGCTAATGATAACATTTTAGAGAATGAAATATTATTTGAGATATCTAGAGAATCAATTTTGAATATTGAGACGTGTGAATTTTCTAAAAGATATCCAGACGCCAAGGAAAGATTGTATGATAATGTGGGGCATTGGGAAGGACTTATTCTTGTACTCCTATATGAGCTAAGGGTAATTGGTAAGAATAGTAAGTGGTGGCCTTATTTTGAGGTGTTTCCAACAAAGGAGGATATGAATGGGTTGATCTACTGGAATGATGAAGAATTGAAACATTTGAGACCTTCTTTGATATTAGAAAGAATTGGGAAAGAAAATGCACAAAAAATGTTCTCTGATGTTAAAGAATTGATTGAAGAATTCAAGATTGAAGATGAATCAATGAAATCAATCCAATGGGAGGATTTTGTCTATGTGGCTAGTGTGATTATGTCTTATTCTTTTGATGTAGAAGACTATGAAGAAGAGAAGGAAACTGAATCTGAAAATAATGATGACCAAGAAGAAGAGATTATAGAAGTTATACATGAAGGAGAACCAACCTCGGTTCGTGCTGATAAGAGACTAAAATCTATGATTCCATTAGCTGATACATTAAATGCGGACACTAGAAGATGCAATGCTAATTTAATGTATGATGATTTATCCTTAAAGATGCATGCCACTAAACCTATAAATAAAGGGGAACAGGTATATAATCTTTATGGAGAGCATCCAAATAGTGAGATCCTTAGAAGATATGGGTATGTAGAGGAAGATGGATCAAAGTACGACTTTGGTGAAGTACCACTCTCTACTATTCAAAAAGTATTACAGACACAGTTTGAGAATATAACTTCAATTGAGGATTTATTAAAAGAAATATATCTTATCATCAAAGAAAACAATACCGTACAAGAAAATCTTGAGTTCGAAGATATTGTAATAGATTCATGTGAATGCTACATTGATGGTGAAGTACCACCAGAATGTTCTCTGTTTTTACAAATCCTAGTTTCATTGTTGCAAATACCAAACATCGATAAAATGGCATCAGAAGAATTGACAAGATACGTTCAACGAGTATCCAAAAAGTGTTTTCAACTATTAGCTAGTGGTAAAATAACCAAGGAATGTGATGAGATATGGAAAATGTGTATAGATGAAAGGTTATCTAGTTACACTTCAGTTGATCCAGCTTTAGATACATCAAAATTGCACACTGTAAGAGATAAATCTATATTGAGGCATTTAATGGCTTCTGTGATATTGAAATGTGAATATGACTCATTAGTAGCATGTAAAGATGCATTTAATAAGAAATTTATAGTCATTGAAGATCAAAAACTAATGAACAATATCCTAAAGAGAAAGATTGAAATTGAATCCAACAAGGATAAAAAGAGAAGAAGAATTGGTAGAAGACAAAGGAAATAATGTTCTAAAAAACAAATTTCCTGGACACTTTTGGTCTATGCTTATTTGTACTATAGTAAAGTTATTATAAATATTTAGTAATAGTATCATATGTATATTGTATATTATTATGAATGAATTATTGCTCCTGTATGGAATTATTATTAAGGAATTATTTAGACATTAGCTTTTTTTTTTCTATTTTTTTAAAAGGGAGAAATAGGTATATCAAGCAAACACAAATAGAAATACAGAACAGTCTAAATGTATAGAGTGAGCACATCTACCTATACATATAGAGAGTTGAATAATCCACATAATACTGATTTCTATATATGAATATTTGTTATAATTAGGACACTATCCTGAATATTCTACAACATCTTACTAGTTAAATTCGGCAATAGAAGCACAAGCAAACAATACTTTAGTAACAAATTTGGAAGATTATTCTTTTTATTTTATTCTTTCTAGTTTTGATGGTTGTGTTGATATTGAAACTATTCCTTGTATTTTACAGTTTAACTTTGCTATTAATTTTGAACATATACGCTATTTAATAATGGATGTTGTCACAAATTTATGGAAAAGTGACGATAGTAGGAAAATATTGAATAAGGAGGAAACCAATCAAGACTCTACAAGCATTTTAAATGAAATGAATATGTATTCTGCAGCAAGGGATGAAGGCAAAAATAAAGGTAATTTAAATTTAAATAAGTCGCATAAAACAAGTCACACTAATAGTTCCTCAGATAATCGTTCAAGTCGAAGTCATTTATCGTCACAGGGCAAATCTAATAACAGTCATGTAGATAAAGCATCCTCTATACAACAAATGATGACTGATACTCTTGTAGAGAAAATTATTAAAATGGCATTGCCTCCTTCATCTATGGCTATGAAAGATCAAATTGCGACTAGAATGGTCTCAGCAAAGAATAGACCAAGTCTGTCTGTTCAATTATTGTCAAAGAATTTTATTGCAATGAATTCTAGGTTAGCACTCCCCTTTATGATTATTGATAATGTAATAGATTTTATCAATTGGGAAAATATTCCAATGACGTTATCCATCATGTGTCTTTATACATTGTGTATTTTGAACCCATTGATTTCGCTTACTTGTGGTCCATTATGTTATATTCTATTTCAAATAATGGTTCCACATTATATAAATGTCCATTTACCTAATCCAACTGACTCAACTAGTTGTTTATTAGAGATTAATCGTAGCCCTGCACAGGGTCCACCTTTAAAGGATCCGATTTTACCTGAACCAGTACCCGAGTTTAGTCAAGAATTTGTAATGAATTTACAAGATCTACAGAACCATGTCTTGATATATGTGGTAGCATATGATTTCATATATTTCATAATGAAAAAATTTGTTTTTTTCATTAATGAACAAATATCTACTGCATGGTTTATGGTATTGTTGGCTGTGGCAATATTCAATTACCTTTTCATTGATGTCATATGGAATTTGATCCCAGTAAAGTTTATCTTGATTCTGTTTGGTTGGTCACTGATCATTTTACTTTATCCAAGCAATAGGGACAATTTCATGCAAAAATTGTTATCTGAAGAAACAAGAGTATCATGGTTACAAATCACGAATCAATATGAACATAAAATAAACGAACAACTAAGGTTTGTTGAGGCTCGTGAAAATAGAGTAGTATATATCTTCGAGATCCAAGTGTACAAAACTGAACATAAAGAATGGACTTGTATAGGATATCATAACGACAATTACACGTTGCTTTCGCCATTGAGATTGAAAGGTGAAAAGATTGAGCCTCTATGTGTTAAGAACATTGATGAGATCGAGCCGCCTAAAGGTTGGAGCTGGGTTAGTGATAGTTCATGGGAGTTGGACTTATCACCTGAGATATGGGTACGTGAAAATTTTATTAATAATGTCAGAATTGATTCAAGTACAAAATGGGTGTATGATAAAGTTGAGGATTCTGTTGAAGTTTCAAAATGGTATAGAAGAAGAATGTGGGTTCGTAATGTAATCCGCGAGATAACAACGACAACTAGCAAAACTACTTTACAAGTTAATGATAAAGAGGATAAGACTTACAATAATCAAACCAACCTTGATGATATGACAGATATAATAATTACAGAAACGAAGACTGGAGATATCCACTCTAATAGAAACAAAGATAATATTAATAATAATAATTACAATTATAAAGATGATAATAATAAGTATATAAGTAGGGATAATTTGGGTAGGACTCTATCGAGGGAAGAAATAGAAGAAGTGAGGAATCCAGTCAGAGAAGATCTAAACTCGAGCCATATATCAATCAGCGGAATAGCACGTGAATCATTAACTGGTGCAAATGTTAGATCAGTTATCACACCGACGAATTCTTCTTCATCCACAGAAGCCAATTCCTCATCATCTCTCTCTCTTTCTACTACTTCATCCGATGTCAAAAAAATAAAAAGTAATGAATCATACCCAGTTAAAACAGATTAAAGAGGGATAAAACACATTAAATAATGACTGAATATATATATGTGTGTGTATGCATGTATGTATGATTATATTTTCATGAAACTTTCTAAAGACAATAACCCATTCGATTTCTGTTTATTTCTATTTTCTTTGTCCCTCTGTAGTAGAAGATTGGATAATGTATTCATTTTTCTCTTCTTTGCTCTAATCTTCGCTTTATTTTCATTTTTATTCACTTTTTTATTATTCTGTATTTCTACCATTGATTTATTATTACTATTGTTATTATTATTAATCTTAGTTGAAGTCAGTGTAGTACCTGATGATGGTAATGGTGCATCAGCCACATCGAACATAGTCTCACTTGAACAAAGCAGACAAAAATATGTAAGAGAGGAAGAAGAGGAATGCGGGTTATCACTTTTAATTGGTTTAATTTCCATAGATGTATTGATACCAGGTACTCTAACAACACCACATTTAGGACAAAATTTGCCCATTGAATCAGTTAATGGTGAGGGTAAATTCAATTGGTACTTTTTGGTTGAATTATAGAATTTCTTCAAATATAGGCCAGATAAACTATTCGTGGATTTTATTATGGACGGTAATTGATGTAATAGATCATATTGATATTGTAAGTGTCTATTTCTAAATTTGATTTTTTGATCTTTATTCATTACTTCTGCATATTCTTATTTATTTTTCTTTTTTTGATCTCTTCAGAGGTACTGGTTAAAGTTAACGTTTATACCTTATTCTAGATACAGATTGTTAATATTTGAGGGAAGCTGCGTTCCCATTGTAATTGATCTAATAATAGACGTACCATTGAATCAATTATAGTAGTGCATGCAATACATGAACGAAATCCTGTGATGCCCTCGACGAACAAAACCTTCAAAGACCATGGTGTGTGGGTGGTGGATGATGGCGTTTACAAGTTACAGTAAGTCCTCGTATCGAATCTTGTCTGCTGCCATTTGCAAGAAATAGAACTTTAGTGCGTTTGTATCCAGTAGTGAATAATAGTAGTGACAGTGGAAGGAGTAGAGGAGGTAGAGTGAGGATGATAGCAGACGTGGTAGACTGCTTACAGTCTTTTCCTTGAAGAACGTGAGACTTATCCCATTCAAGATGGTTTCTTATTTCCAATTTCCATATATTGTAACGTAATATATAAACGACAACCGATACCTTACAGTACGAAGAAATTTAAACGAAAACGTTAAAAGAAGAAAAGAAAAAAATATATATCTACACAAATATATATATATGTGTGTGTGTGTGTGTTTATAAAGATATATCATTGTTTTATACATCTAAATTAATGAAACTAGCCGTCCATCTACTATTATAATTTATAAGGTGCAGGTAGATGTGTTGTTAGATCAAACACACCTATCTTTCCTACTTACACATGTATATATATTAAGACAAAATGAATAAGGAAGAGGTTTTAGAGAGTATTAATAGTCAATGCCAATGTCAGTTGACCAATTTATGTCAAATATTCGAAAAGATAAAAATTCCACACGAAATTATAGATGATAATAACAGTTTGGATTATGCAAAGATTAATTTGATTGATATTAATTCAGATGGTGAAATTATATTAAACAATGGGAATAAAATTTACAGATATCGAATCGACAGTAACGATATGAATGCCATAGACACGAACAAGAAAGATGACCCAAGTAAATTGTATGATATGTTCCGTAACATATGTAGGATATTGTCGGAGAAATATCAAATTGACCATCATCAAAAGTTCGATAAAGTCATTCCACCGAACAATATATTAGATTGGTTAATTATTGGATTAGTGTGTTTACCAACTATATGTTATTTAAATAGATTTGTATTACATTGTTTATTCGGTTGGAGTGGATATCTATCATCAATCCTTATACCTATCTTGGATAATGATACTGTACTGATCACAATAATTATATTAGAATTTGTTACACACTCAATTGAGACGTACATGTTTTTAATACCAAAATTAAAATCATATAGAGTACCAGATAAACTCTGGTATAGATGGATAATCTGGGGTGTTATTGAAGGGTATGGCCCGGTAAGAAGAATTGACAATTATTCTTCTTATTATGATCGTTCTTGTTATTGTAATCAGAACCAGGATCAAAAACAGTCAACTATCAAACCATTATTAGTTGTTGATAAAGAAAAAGAATGTTAAGATAGGATATTTATGGCTTATATGTACTCTGTGTCTATATATAGATATATATGTGTGTCTATTATTGTATATTACCCACAAGATCAAAGATGTGATCATTGTTTAACTCTTGAATAAGGGAATATTCTCATTCACTCTCACTTTTATTGAAGTTATATCCATAGAATCTGAATGTGAAACCAGGAAGAGAGAATAATATTGTAAAAGAGCATTCAAAAGTACTGAATCAAATGTTACAAGAGTAGTGCTGTGTAGGAAATTTTATCATATCCCCGTCTCTGTTTTGTTTCTCTAATTATCTTTTTTCTTTCTTTTCTCGCTTTATTTTGTTCTTATATTATTTTTATTTTTATTTTTATTTTGTTTTGCTAAAATCGGAAAGTATCGCTCGAGGAAATCGAAATAGTGAAATATTCTTGATAAACCGATTGGAAGAAAGGGAGAGGGACTGGCAGAGAGGGATTGTATTTTAGTATCAAACTTCATATGTACAAACATATGTATGGTCATAACAGAAACATAGTACAGTGCAGATCAAGAAGTTCTAAGATACAGTTCCGCCTACCTTCTCTATTGCTTTGTTTGTTCTATTTTTCTTTTTTTGCTGGAAGTATTAGTTAGATTGTAGCAAGAAGAATTGGAGGATAATGACAGTTAGTAAAGACCCTTCACTAGCTTATAAACATATCAAATTATATACAGATTATAATTTAGATTACTATGATAGTCTTTTAGGCAAAGATGTGACAGATGTTCCGCACTCGAAGGGCTCCAAGGATTTGAAAGGACCCAGTATGTCATTAGAATCGGCATTGAAGAAAGATATTATACCTAAATCTGATTCTAATTCGTTGGATGGTAGAGACAATACAATTAGTTCAAAAAAAGGTAGAAGTCATTTTCCTTATTTACAATATAAACCTTGTGTGTCGTTCGATACTGTGCCCATCTCGTCTCCAAGCAAAGATTCTTTGATTGAAAAAGAATATCCAAGTTATGATTTCCCTGGGGTTCAAATCCCACCTGAATTATATACTATGGAAGAATGGTACGATACTGAGAGTGGATACGCCACCAATGATAATAGTGGGTATTTTATTCATAACAACTATGTGACCTCTGATTCCCCATTCGATTTTCTTAACAGTGGCAACGACAGTAGTAATGAAATTGATAATAATACTAATATGAATAGTAACAGTAACAGTAACTCTTCTTCCTCCGCGTATAGAAAGAGAGCTTCCTCTCCAACGAGAATTAAGAATCATAATACTTTAAAACAGATGCAAAACACTTTCAAACTGTCAATTGGTGGAAAGATAGTAAGAGAAGATTATCCTAGTAGGCCTACGGTGGACAACGATGCAATGGTTATCAATAGAGCATACTGCCAATGGAATATACTATGGAATAAGCGTAGATTGCAAATCGATGATAGGTTATTGAATAAGACAACATTTTTCAAGTACTCAAATATTTTGTTTCCTGATTTAAACAAGGATAAGAAAAAATTGGACGATGATCAACTAAATTTATCCAATGGTAGTAATAAAGAATGGGAACTTTTGACTAGAAAGGAGAAAAAACGATGGTTGATCATGAATGAAGTGGTCGGCTATCCAACTGGCCCAAAGACTATCTTATGTCATATCAGTGGTAGAAAACATACTTGGGTAGGGTTAGATTATACTATAATGAAATTAGCTCAGGATACTGATCATGTTGTCATTGTTGCAAATTTAAAAAAATTGAGAAAGTGTGCTTATTCTAATTATGGCTATACTTCTTCAAGTAGTTTTAATAAAAGACTTCATAAAAATTATCACGATCGACATACTACTACTGCTACTTCTTCTGTTAACCGTAACCATAATCATAAACGTCAATCTTCTCATACTTTGTCATTATCTGACGTGAGTATTAGAAGTAAATCTGTTTCCAGGAATGAAAATATCACAACTTCTAATACTGCTACTAGTGATAGTGATGACAAGCTTGGTACTAGATTGACCAAGACGAAATCCATGGATCCAGATTTGGTGTCTCATAGAAGTTATATAAGTGATATTGACAGTAACTATGAGGATGAGGATGACGGGATAGATCCACAATGGGCCTATGGTTATGACAGACAAAGTATTAGTGACAAACTGAATGATATTCTTCTATATATTAGTGTCTTATTATCGAAATATCCTAAATCAATTAAAGTTACAGTAGAAATTGTGATCGGCAAGTCAGTCGATATCTTAAATGAAATGGTTAATGTTTATATGCCTGATTTATTTGTGATGGCAAAGAAAAAAGTCACGTCTGAAGTTCGTTGGCATTCTGTTCATTTGACCGATAAGTTTTTGAAACATTCTCCTGTTCCTATATGTGTAGTATTTGTTAAACCAATGTGTCAATTTGAAATAGAGTTAGCCAAACAATTTTCAAACGATCCGAATACAGTGACAAACACAGAAACAGAAACAAAAGCAAAAACAATAATAGGTGTAGGTGAAAAGGAAGGAGACAAGCCAGTATCTACGAAGCCTAAATACTCCTTGGAACGATTGGATAAATGGATTCTAAGTTCAATTGAAAGTGGTAGTAAGATGGCACGTCCACAAGTACAACCAAAAATGATGAAATCAATGATTGAAATTGCTCTTGCCAACGATAAGGCTAAGAGTAGTAATAGAAAACCACGCAGTAGTAGTAGTCATGATATGATTAGAAGAAGCCCAAAGCCAAGGACTCCGACGGCATCACCATTAAGACGAGAACTATTGCGTGCCGATAAAATCAATTCGCCTGGTACCCTTGGTGTCCCACTAAGCAAGACAAGGACTATATCTACTGCAAAACCTGTCAAGAATTGGAATACCGATAAGAACAGTTTAAGAAAGATTAAATCTAGTACTCCAGATGATGTTCCAAGAAGTGAACACCATAGCAGTGGAGGTAATGGCGGCAGCAGTGGCGGTAGTGGTGGTTTCTTTTCTTCGTTATTTAAAAGACGTTGGTGACTCCAAAATACAGGCAATAGTATATGAATGAACAATTTATTGTGTATATAGCGTAAATAAATATACTTATTCTATACAAACTACATACTATATATAAATATAAATATAAATATATTAACAAACAACGGCCATATAAAACTGATTAAGGAAGGATAGTTAGGGTTTGTCATTTCTACTTTCTAGTTTTTTTATCCTGTGGATTTAGTAAAAGTAGGGTTTTCTAATATTTTAATTAAAAAAAACGAAAAAACAAACAACTGGCAACCAAACCCTAAAGAATGTTCTAAATAAGCGTATGTGTGTGGGTTTGAGTATAACTTGATACTCTCTGTTCATCGTTTTTAAAGAGTGATGGGAGTAGGGTGATGATAGCAAAGATATATACAAGCTATGCTCTGTAGTAGAATCATGTCAATGAATTAACGAAGAAGCATATATATATATATATATATATATAAGTATATCCATGGGATTAAAAGATGTCTAGGAATAATGGGAAGGGTCTTCATATAGAATTACATCCAGGTTTAATTAATCCAAGACTATTGAAACGTGGTAGAAACAATAATCCATATCTAGATAATGATGAAGGTAATAGTAAGGATAGGAATAGGGTTAAGGATAAGAATGGTGGTGGGAAGAGACAAAGGATAGGTAAATTTTATAAAAAGGGTGATATAAGTGAGCCATTAGAATTGGAGCGGAGACGATGGAGAGAGACTGTGCAGAAGATAGAGAGAGGTGAGTTACCTGACACATTCCATGATGAGGACAAGTATATTTTGCAAGTTGAGGATATACCTGATACTGAATGGTGGGATAAGAGGTATTATTTACCTGAACGATTATCAGACAATGAGGAGGAAGGAGAGGATGAAAGTGAGGATGAAGAGATGTTTTGTCCGTCAATTAAATATGTTCTACATCCAGTACCACCTAAATTATCAACTGAAGAGAACGATAATAATAATAATAATAATAAAATTAATAATAATACTGTACCTTTCCTTGGCATGAGACTATATCTAACATCAAAAGAAAGAAAACAATTACGTAGAAATAAAAGAAGGCTACAACAGGAAGAGATAGAGAAGAAAATTAAGCTGGGGTTACTACCTAAACCGACGAACAAGATAAAAATGTCCACTATAATGAACCAACAGGGGAAAGGTGTTGATCTACCGACCGGATGGGAAAGGGAAGTTAGGAATGCCATGATTAATCGTAAAAGAGAACACGATATAATGAACCAACGACGTCATGAGATGGCGGTTGAGAACCGTCGGAGTAAGACGGTTGTGCATGGACAAAGTGACGGCGTGGTATGGGTTAGAGTATACCATTTCCGACAGTTGATCAATCCGTCAATTAGATATAAACTATCTATGAACTCAAAACAGTTGGAGATAAGAGGGTTGTGTTTGCGTAAAAGAGATGATGGCCCTGGTATAATAATAATAATGAATGAAAGAGAAAAATCAATAAGATTTATGAATAGATTAATAATGGAGCGATTACCATGGAAGGAGAATTTCATAATGAGGAGTCCTGGAGAAGATAAAAGGGGAAAGGAAAAGGAAAAGGAAAAGGAAAAGGAAAAGGAAAGCAAAGAAATGATTGATATGTCAAATAATGAAATTAAGTTAGTTTGGACGGGACAAATCAGTTTAGAAGAATATAATATGTTTCCTAACAGATGGTTTATGAAAGTATGTCAAAACGAAAATGAAATTAAATCGATATTAACTGAATTCAAAGCAGAACATTATTTCAAGTATATATGAAATACAAAATACCAAAAAAGAAAGCAGGGGGGACGGTGGGGAAGAAAGGAATAGTATGTTTGTTTGTTTATATTTATATTTTATAGTTATTTATATAGGTATAGAGATATAAAAGTATATCTATATAAATATATTTACATGATTAAATGAATGAATAAACATATATATATATATATATATATATATATATATATATATATATATATGTTTATTCTTGGATCTTAGCTAAGATTTCAGAATCTCTAAATAAGATAACCTCATCGTTTTCTTGATCAGAGAGTTTGATAGTGGACCCACCGAATTGTGGAATCAAGACTTGATCGCCAGGTTTAACCTGAGGGACCACTTTGTTACCATTAGCATCAGTGAAGCCAGGACCGACAGCAAGAACAGTAGCTTGATTCAATTTAGCGACGTTTTTTTCAGGTAAGTAAAGACCGGAGGCAGTCTTTGCTTCGGCTTTGACTCTTTGGACTAGAACACGGTCTAATAATGGAACGATAGACTTAGCAGACTTCAACAAAGTGGACATCTTTCCTTCTTTTTTTTCTTTCCAAGTTAAATAGTAAAATAAACTATGGTAAAATAAAATAAAACAAAATAAAACCGGGTAGGGGAGAATATGTATTGGTAGGGGGTGTGGGGATATGTTTGGTGAAGGGATTAGCAAAGACGAAAGGTTGTTATGTGTGAGACACTAGTATCGCACTGAATAGAGTAGAATCTGTCGTTATATCTATCTATATATATAATAATGGTATATAATGTTGGTTTAAGTGATAGCAATAGCAATAACAACAAGAGAAACCTGCAAACAAACCAGAGAAATAACATAAAATAAAAAAAAAAACACAAAACACAAAACACAAAATTCACTCGTCCGTTTTTTTTTTTTTTTTCATTTTTTATTTCTGCCACGTGACCCCTTCCTTCTCTCAAAAACAAAAAAAACAAAAAAAACAAAAAAAACAAAAAAAAAATGTAAGAAAGATTCGATTCCAATCTTCTCCCCACAACAAACCAATGAACAGTATACAGTTATATGTATGTATGTACGTATGTATGTGTGTATGTATGTATGTATGTATGTGTGTGTGTGTGTGTGTGTGTAAATTTGATATTCTCTTCTAGTCTTTCTCTTGTTCTGTATTTTCTCTCTCTCTCTCTCTCTCTTTTTTATTTTTTTTCTTTCTTTCTTTCTTCAGAAGAAATCGTCTAAAGGTCTTTGCGAGTCTATTTTAATTAAATCTAGCATCCCCTCCGGTAGTATTGGTTTATTTGTACGTTCGTCCAGGACATATCTGAACGGCATCTCGGTGGCTTCATGTTTACTGAACCTGAACTCCGGATAGTCGACAAATGGTATCTTGTCCAATGGTATCGAGTCCCTCATTATCATCTGGCTCACCCTGATCGCGGTATCCGTGGTCATCTGCTTGTCTCCAAGTCTCTTGCCCTCCAACAGGCCGGGATGCAACCTCTGCAACTCGCTGGTCCTGTCCCTTGGTGGATGGTCGCCCAGGATCCCGCCAAACAGCAAGTACTCGTATCTGTCGTGGTCCGCCACCGAAAGGTCCTCTTTGGCGCGTGGGTCCAACAGACACACGTTGCCTGGTCTCAACGGTGGCAGACCCAGGGCAGGGAACTCGTCTACCAGACTCTCAAGACCCTTGTGTGTCCATTGCAGACCCATGTCTAGCAGTGTTCTGGGAATGTCTGCGGCAGTGATGTCTGTTGGCACAGATACAAGGATCAAATTGTGCGGGCCGATGTCTCTTATTATTTGTGCATATTCTAGGGTCACCCATTCACTGAATCCATCTTCCATATGTTCAATAATGTAAATCATTATCTTCTTCTTCCTTCTATATGTATATCTGTATATCTGTATCTGTATATATTTTCCTGGTCTTACCTGGTACAGATACCGATAATAATAGATAAGTCTCTCTATCTGTTTCTCTGTTAATGTCCTGTGTGGATCCTTCCTTCTCTCTTTCCTTCTCTCTTTTACTGTGACTTTTTTTACTGTGACTTTTTTTACTGTGACTTTTTCTTTCTTTGTTTTTTGTTTTTGCAAAAAGAGAAATGGAAAAAAAAAAAAAAAAACCAGAACAAAACGTGGGTGTATGGGTGCAGCAGTGGCACTCGGCTCTACAAAAAAAAAAATAAAAAACACACAGAAATCATAAAAAATTGGTGTTGATTATTATTGTATGATATGATATACGGTATATGATATATGATATGTGGTATGTGTTATATGATATGATATGGTATGGTATGGTATGTGGTATGTGGTATGTGGTATGCGGTTGTCATCTACCACCGTAGCGTAATTGTTCTCTCGTCATCACGTCTTGCTGGAACTGAATGACAAACACTATTCTCTGTGGATGTTGTTCTGTTGGTTGCCAATGCGCAGTGACATTGCACGGAAACCCACTCTCACAAAGATACCCCTGGATCAGGCCGCACAGCATGTAGTTGCACGACTCGTAATGCACCTGGTTCCTCTTGGATCCCGATATAAACTGCGTCCACTGTGGCTCGTTGTCTATTATCCTATACTCCGTGTCGTTCTCCTGCGACTTCATCAGGTCGTTCGAGACATGTCCAAATAGATACGACCACACCGTCCCATGAATAAACTGCAGAGTGTCGATGATCTTCAGGTCTCTTCTTTTCATCTTTGCTATCTCCTTTCCAATTGATACATACTCCTTGTCTTCCATATAACTTACATTGTTTATGTGTTGTGCGGCACTAGTACTCATCCCCGTACCCATCCCCGTACCCATCCCTGTACCCGTGGCCATGCTGTTAGTACCATTGCTAGCAGCACTAATAGTAGCATTACCGCTTGTAGCCGGAACACTACCGTTATTCGTACCATTAGCAATTTCATTAGATTTGTTTGTTGATGTAGAGGGGGCTGACGTAGACGAGGACGAAAGTGAGGACTCTTTGAATTTGTTTAGAATCGACTGCGGAACAGAGGACCTGTAATTGATCAACTCTACTATGTTCACGCCTAATCGGTACCCGGTTTTGGCCAGTCTGTACTGGAACTGTTCTATCGAATCGCATTGTTTGTATACATGTTGAATCAGCTCTTGGTACAGCAGCGTCATTAACGATAGTGAAACCTCTTGGTTTCTCTTATTATATGATAGTAAACTATGGTCGTATATCCTTGAACCTGCCATTGATCGCAAATGTATTCACTTTTCTATCTCTACCTCTCTACCTCTCTACCTCTCTATCCATTTGCTCTTTTTGCATATATTGGAATAAACTTGCCCAACGTTAGTATCCAATTCAATTCAATTCTCTATTATTAAAATAAATATTTATTTTCTTTACTTTCTTCTTTTCGAAATTGTTTTTTTTTTTTTTTGTCTCCCCAACAAGAAAAAGGGAAAAAACCAAAAAAATGAAGGATTACTCAACTGTCAAACGGCATCAATAATAATAATGTATATAACTTATTCAAGAAACAGTTATATATAACAGTATATATATAACAGTATATTATGTTATGTTGTGTTATGTTGTGTTATTAGAAGTTTTATATGGAGGGAAGGGGGAACAAGAAAGGGATGAGGAGAGGAAGGTAGGAAAAAAAAAAATACAAATACAAATATTCTCACTCACATACACATACACACAAACACACAACATATATTCATAGCGTGATGGATCAAAGCGATAATAGACCTTACTATAATCCAAACACGTTCAATATCGGCTACTCAGCGGTCTTTCGTCCTGGCATAGGTATCCTTGACCCCTACAACGTGACTCTGACAGATAAATTGGCCATAATAAGCAAAGATAACCATGGGTCCCTCGGCGTGGCCAACGGCAGTGGTGTTGGGTCATTGGGCAACATCAAAGATATCATCCCGCTGGATCCAGTGGGACACAGTTCTGTGAAAGTGCTCTGGCACAAGTTCGATGCTAGAAAATATCTCAATTCTCTGTATTCTTTATTGATAAGACAGATATGTTTGCAGCCTTTCCAAGTGGCTAAATTGTTACTGCAGTTGTTATCGCCTAACGATACCAATTCAGGTTTTTCCTCTTTAAACAAAGTAACAGCAACGGTTAATAATAAACCAGAACAACAACAACAACAAGTTTATTATGATGACGATGATGATATAGATTTTTTCCCACAGAAATTTAAGACTTCTGAAGAGCAGCAGCAGCAGCAACAACAACATGATGATGATGATGATGACGATAATGCTGACAACTCTCATAGATCCTCATTATTACCATTATCCTCACATTCTCGATCTAATAGTAAGGATAGTAATAATAATGATAATAATAATAATAAACTGAAACTTGGTTTCCCTAACTTGGACACATGGACCGTTATAATTACACTACAACAAAATTTAGGGTGGAAATCTTTGTGGACGTCTTTCCAAAATATGTTACTGTATGATACCTTGCATCCAGTCTGTACATACACACTGAAAAGAGGATTACTAACACCTTTGCTAGCCCTCTTTATACAACCCGTTAAAATTATATATTCGTTGACTACACAGACACTACTTAATTGTACTGTGGAATTCATAACAGAATCTATATTATTACTGCCTCTCACTTTAAACAGCATAAAAGATGTGATGTTTATGGGTCTGCATCAAAATTTTAAACTACGGAAAGATATTTATTGGTTCCATGATCTGCAATGGAACCAAACTTTGGTCTCTATCCAAATGTTTACACTTTTGAAAGTCATTATAAATAATTTGTACCATCATCTATTTGAATCGATTGTGGTCTCTTACTGTGGCATCAGTCTGTCACATTTGTCGTCACATGAAAGATTACTAATTATCATAACGTTGAATTTGATTATTGATTCGATTCAGTTGATATTCAAATTGCCATTAGAATCCTTGGTCAATAGATTTAAATGGAAATATGTGATTGAAACAGACAAACATGGACTAAATAATGACCCTGTTGCTTTACCACTGGTTTTCAAACCTATTAACGTCCATTCACAAGAAATCTGGACAGGTCTATGGCGTGGTTGGAGGCTACATTTGGTTTCTCGTATATGCGGCACCATCTTTAAATATTTAAATGGGTTAGGTACTGATTTAGAATGGGAGAAATTCTAATAGGCAAAAGAAAATAAACAAAGAAGTAAATAAATAAATAAATAAATAAATATCAGTAAAACTTGTATATTTTTATAATACATATTTACACCTCTCTTTTGTTTTCTCTCTCTCTATATATATATATATCTGTGTGTGTGCTACTAAGTAAATAGGGAATCTTAAATAAATATTCATTTTTGTTTCTCACTCTCTGCAATTAAATACTCACCCAACACTCTCAATGGATCATTTGGCTTCTCAACAGCAATCCGCCTCATTCCTTCAAGTAAAACCGGTGTTACTTTATCATTTAAATATCGTCTTGTATACGAACCACCAACTATATCTCCCAAAGATCTCGATACGGTGGTTTGTGGATATGTCTTTAAGGATGGTTCAGTTGATTCTAGAGATAGTTCCTCACTCTTCAATGAAGTGGAAGTTGTTGATGATGTCGTTAAAGTTTGTTCTTGCTTGTTATTACTAATACTGTTATGATTGTTATTACTGTCATTGCTGCTGTTATTGTTGTTGTTGTCTGGAGCAGTAGTGGTAGAAGTAGCAGCAGTAGTAGTATCAGGCTTTATTTCATTATTCATTTCATATGGTAGTCCACTGGATACTTGTATTTTTCTAACAAATGCTCAAATTGCCTTCAATCCTTCATTTTGAGTCTCTCCTCAAACCACTTGTACATAATTAACCTCATCCAGTTGTAATCAATCCAATGTGAAGTACACTTTTTAAATATTCTGTAAATTCTATAAAGGATAAAAAATTAAAGAAGAAGAAGAAGAAGAAGAAGAAAAATAAGGACAGAAAAAGAATATACGGATATAAGCATAACTGTTTGTGTATATTTACGATTAGAATACTACCAACGTACAAGAACGTCAGAGAATTCTCATAAAGTCACTATCTGTTTGTTAAAGAAGCCTCAGTCGATAAATATCGTTTGACAGGCAACAAATATTGTTATTGCTTAAGATATAAGTCGTGTGCTTTCGTAATAAACATGTCCGTAGAAGATCCATTTGATCAAGTCTTAAAAGACACAAAGGAACAATTGACTAGATTAGTCAATTATCTACCATCACATAACATAGATAACGAAGTTATCGATATTGTTAAGGATGTAACTGATACAATAGACGATTTGGATAGATCACTTGTTGTTATGAAAAGGAGTCAAATGGACACAGGTGAAAGAGAAATTAGCCTTAATGAAATTAAACAACAATTAAATGATTTCAGACAACAATACAACATTGATGAACACATACAATTACATTCGGGATCAAATAACGGTGTGTCAATGGATCATGGTGTGGGAAATAATAACGAGCAATATTCACCAACAAGCCAAGTAAATGTTTTACAAGACCAAATTTTGCAGGAACAAGATATTCAGTTGGATAATATCCATCAAACTATGAAAAATTTGCATCTTCAAGCACAGACTATGGGCGAAGAATTGGAGGACCAAGGTAGAATATTGGACGATTTGGATAATAATTTTGATTCTGTAACGAATAAACTGAGTAGATCCAGAAGACAGTTGGAATGGATTTACGAAAAGAATAAAGAAAAATTTAACGATTGTTGTATTCTGTTACTTATTATTGCATTAATTATTTTATTAGTCTTAGCATTTATAGCATGAGTTATATTTAGTTGGTATATATATGTATATATATATACATATATGTATATCTAATACTGGGTTCATTCAAGATCGCCACTTGTTATTATCTAATTTTTTTCTTTGTAAACTCTTGAATGCAGCAGATGCGCCTGAACTTGCAACTGTTTGGTCTGATAAGCTTTGATTTGATAACGTATGAATGACTTCGTACCGACTACTAGTTATAACCATATTCTTTGGCGCATTATATTTCTTTGTATTGGATGTTGGGGAGTTTAAAAAAGTATAGTGGGTATTGCCATTGTTGTTATTATCACTGGTATGTGTATTTGACGATGGACTAGCCATACAAGATTTAGCTTTGAAGTGAGGAGACAGGACTTTTTTATTTTCATTAACGGTTATACGCGAAAATAAGGGCGATGATGATGATGATACAGGTGATGATGGTATTTTATGTGTATTATTGGTATTGAGGTGTAACGTTGTTGGTAAACTTATTGGATGTGACACAGAAGAAGGTGTTGGTTTATTGTTATCAATATTGTTAGATTGAATATCTGTTGTTGATTTATTATTATTCACATTATTACTATTTGATAAATTAGTTGAAACTTGTCTTTGTCTTGGTACATGCGTGGTTAGTGACGGAATGTTATTACTTGTCATGTTTATTTGTATATTATAGGGTTTTTTTTTGTTGGAAAAACTTGGACTTCCAAATGTAGATGGATTTTTCGATTGTGAAGTGAGTTTAGAAGATGTTTTCTTTGTGTTTATTTTTGGTGAGTGTAAAGGCAGTTGAGTCGATATTTTAGTTGAAGTCGTTGGAGTGATTGGAGTATCAGTGTCTCTTAGTTTGGAAGAGCTTGCTTTATCAATAATTGTAACATTACCTAAATTATTCGTAACGCTATCTACATGAGTCTCAATATTATTATTTGATTGGTCTTCAATTAATTGTCTGACAGTGAAAAAGCAATCTACCCATGCTGCTTGCTCATTAATATTTTGGTTATTCTTCAATTCATCAGATTCAGGTAAGGATATAAACCATATACTTTTTTTGTATTTCTCTAAGATCAAGAATCCACTTCTGGTAACTTCATCAAATTCAAAATCATAAACAGATAAATCTGAATCGCCAATATTAACCATAAAATGTTCTTCAGAAGCCTTGTTTTCATTAGTTTTCACAGGTTGAATACTGCAATGGTATAAAGAGCCGTTTTTCTTTAAAATCAATAGCTTTAAATTACCATTGGTGTTTTTAAGATCATTCTGATGGGAAGTGACAAAAGTTGTGATTAAATCATTATCGATTTGATGATAACTAGTTAGTGACATTCCTGGCCCATTTTGTTTATATGGAATTTCATGTAAGTGTACATAACCTTGTTTAAAAATGTTTACTTTTGTTAATTGTGTAGTAGAAGATTTTAAAACAGTCTTTTGATTTGGCAGTTGAGATGGTGTGGTTGTTTCATCCATTTTAATCTTTGTGTCTTGCGATAAATCATGATTCCTATTATCATTGCTGCTTTTGTTGTTATTTGCTTGATTCTGAGAATTCGTATGCAATGAAGCTGTACCTCTGTTCTTGATGTTTGGCTCCACAGGTATGGTAGCATTCATAATATTATTTATATTGTTAGTGTTTTTAATACCATGTTGTTGAGGAATAGAACAGCGTTTATCTGTTATACTATTGCTACTAACTTTGTTATTATTATTACTACTGTTATTATTATTCTTGGACTTTGTATTTAATCGTGTAGGTATTATTAAATCACTACCAATATTATCAATATCTGTTGTCATATCTACGATTTGGAATTTATTACCTATATGTGTTGTTGATATTCCTAACTTTTTCCTCCACTCAACTATACTACTTGTTGTATTTGATACTTTTGGAGGTTTCTTTTTCTTTTGCTTGGTAATTTCGA
This sequence comes from Arxiozyma telluris, assembly GCA_030571675.1. Classification (NCBI taxonomy): domain Eukaryota; kingdom Fungi; phylum Ascomycota; class Saccharomycetes; order Saccharomycetales; family Saccharomycetaceae; genus Arxiozyma; species Arxiozyma telluris. Next base: position 2,493 of record JAJLYH010000084.1, on the reverse strand, counting down.
TATTTTTAATTGGGGTATCAATAACATGTAACTGTCTATTTGGTATCATTCTGTGATATGAATTCGAAGTGAAGTTAGTCTCGATAGTACTAGTGTTATTATTGAATGAAGCTCCTTTAGGCTGTCTTGTTGACACCTCATCTTGTCCAATTTCCCATATGCCTTTCCATATACTCTTTTTATCTTTCCAATTGATATCATTGAACCAAGGGCTTGATTTTATATTATTTAATGATAATCTTTCTTTAGTATCAATCACTAATATCTTTTTAACTAACGAAATCACAATAGATGGTATGCCTCTCTTAATCCTTGCATCTATAACGCTTTGGGATCCATTCCATAAATATTCTAAAGAAACAATCTTTTCGAAAGTTTTCAATTCATTTTCACCTCTAAAAGGTGGATGACCTTCAAAAAACTGGAAAATCATACAACCTAATGCCCATATATCCGATCCATAACCACATTGGTTGTGTAATAATAGTTCCGGGGAAACATATTCTGCAGTGCCGACAAAAGAAGAAGCGCTCGTTATTTGTTCATCATCACTGTTGGTTTTATTATTATTATTATTATTATTATCTTTATTCTCGACATCATGAGTAGATAATGCTGCACCAAAGTCTGTAATCATTAATAACCCAGCTTTATTTAATAGTACATTTTCAGGTTTCAAATCTCTATGAATAACACCTTGTGAATGTATATAATCTAGTGTATCTAGTAATTGGACAGTGAAGTGTTTGGACCATGGTTCACTAAAATTACCATATTTATGCAAAAGCGATAATAATTCACCACCAGAAGCAAAATCCAAAACAAAATAAAGATTTTGTTCATCGTGAAAAGTGTAATATAGTTTTACGATCCCAGGATGATTTGCTTTGGCTAGAAGATTCAAAGTGTTTTTCTCAATTGTAACATATTTGACTTTCCCTTCTTTTATAATATGTGCTTTAGAACAAACTTTTATGGCAAATATTCGTTTGATATTTCGTTTGTCATATGCTTTATACACCGTTGAATAAGAACCATGCCCAAGTTCTTCCTTGAAAATAAAATCCCTCGCTGAACATTTTCTTGACGTCATTGGATCATTTAAAAACGCACCTTTTTTATATAAATAGATAGATCAAACATACTAACAAACGTTAATAAAAAAAAAAAATAAGAAAGAAGCGTAAGAATATGCTTACCCGTCAAAGACACTAATAAAACGTTAAGTCTTTGTTCTCTTCCCAGCGTAGTTAAATTTGCTTTAAATATATTGCTGTGAATCCTAGTTTCTGATTGAGTGACTTACCCTTTCTACATATTTCAAAGAAGTGAACTTATTACTGCTAAAATAACTGTAAGGCTCACGGTTCAGGAAATTGTAACGATTTTTTTGTTTTGTCAAACTAAAAATTCGTATTCAATGATGGAAGGCAGGTATTGTTTTTTGAGTTTCGATTGCATATTCTTGTATTGTATTTTTCTGCAGGCTTCTCTATTGTTTTTTTCCAAAGAACGTTTTTCTTAAAAAATATTTGCCAGTTTTGTTTCAAAATCCAACGATAGTTCGCTTATTTTGTAGAGTGGGGGGAAAAAATAATCGATAGTATTTAATAATATATATGATATTAAGGATGTAAGGGGTTATCTCAAGTAATATACTAAAATATGGATATTAGTTATATATAAACACTTACAAATTATACAGTTGTTGATTCTAATTAGTAAACCAATTATATAATTCTTATTATTGTTGTGGAGTATTCTGTTGGTTTTCTCTTAGGTAGAACCTAATAGATCTAATAAGAATGTGAATGCTGATAATTACCTCTGGCACACTGTCTCAATAATCAGAGGTCTCTTAAATAAGTTTCTCCGTAATTTGTCACCAAGGTCAATCCGACGATCGTTCGTTCGAATACACTCACAGCCTGGGCCCAGAGTTTCGGGCTGTTCCAAGTCCTTCGCCTCGACATCAAACGTTACTGTAAGGGGTTATCTCAAGTAATATACTAAAATATGGATATTAATTATATATAAACACTTACAAATTATACAGTTGTTGATTCTAATTAGTAAACCAATTATATAATTCTTATTATAGTTGTTCAGTTATATTAAGTTGTATTTTGTTGTCTTAAGTTGATCTATTAGGTAGAACCTAATAGATCTAATAAGAATGTGAATGCTGATAATTACCTCTGGCATACTATCTCAATAATCAGAGGTCTCTTAAATAAGTTTCTCCGTAATTTGCCACCAAGGTCAATCCGACGATCACTCGTTCGAATAAAACTCTCACAGCCTGGGCCCAGAGTTTCGGGCTGTTCCAAGTCCTTCGCCTCGACATCAAGCGTTACCCGCGGACTACGTATTTCAGGATTTTCCAATTAGGGCTTCTTACATCGTCCCCCACCAAGATTCCAATATCATTGAGTTGCAATTATATTGTCAGTAAATTAACTTCATAAAAATTAAATTTTTAATGAAGGCGAT
>JAJLYH010000083.1:0-54944 GCA_030571675.1 Arxiozyma telluris | reverse complement strand
GTAACTGCAGAAGCTATGGTAGACCCTAGAGTCTTGCTAAACTCGGTGAACCAAATCGGTGGCTCCTGAGGGACTGCAACACTGGACCCTAAAACTGGAGTAGCAACGGAAGACTCAATTTTGTCATTACGGGACTCTGCTACAGAATCTGACACGGAGGGTGATACCATTCCATTACTGGCCACGGGAGTCTCCAAACGGTCAGCTCACATCATGGAATTAACAGTGGAAGCGACTTTATTAGTTTCTGGCATGCTCAAAACTGGACAAAATTTTAGGAAATGTAAATAAAATAACTGTATAGAATACTGCTGGATCTTTTAAACTAGAACGCTACCAAATGTAATAGATGACGGTCTACTACGAGAGATATACTCTTCTAGAATATAAAATATGATAAATGATTCTTGGTTGTTCCTCTATCTATGATACATAAACTATACTGTATATACGGAGTAAACTAAGATACACAGATATACAGATATATATATTTTATAAACAAGAAAAACAAGAACGTCGTCGTCGACTAAAGAGCTTGCAAGATCGTCTAGCGTGACATCAGGACAATATATGTCACAAATAAATATATTAAATGATTCTTGGTTGTTGGTTGTTTTGTCCTCTATCTATGATAGATAAACTCTACTGTATATACGGAGTAAACTAAGATACACAGATATACAGATATATATATTTTATAAACAAGAAAAACAAGAACGTCGTCGTCGACTAAAGAGCTTGCAAGATCGTCTAGCGTGACATCAGGACAACATATGTCACACTGAATCTAATACGTAATAGATGTGTGATAACCCTTAGGTTATTAGTTTCTGATAACAGTCAACTTTGAAATTAATAATAATAATTAACTGAGATAGATATAAGATATAGACTCACTCTATATCTTTAGACGTAATATCTGTAATATCCCGGATATTGAGGTGTTAGGGTTCTGGCTATTGGTTTAGGAAAATGAGGGTTATCGATATTTTCCTAAACTCTCCTTTTTGGAAAATTGTACAAACAAACCTCGAGAGTGAAAAGATAAGAAACTGTAAAGAAAAGATACAAACATACAAGCGGGAATAACCAACAGAAGAAGAGAAACCAAGAATAAATAACGAAGAAGTAACAACGACGATAGATAAGTGTATAATTTATGTATCGTAGTTAATATTAGTTAAGTGAGTTTTATTTAGTGTTAGTTAGTTATATTTAATATTACGACTAAAGATATAGAGCGAGTCTATATCTTATATCTATCTCAGTTTGTTATTATTATTAATTTCAAATAGACTGTTATCAGAAACTAATAACCTAAGGGCTATCGCAAAAAACCCTAAGATGCGACATATGTTGCCCTGATGTCACTGCAGACGGTCTTGCAACCTCTTGTGTCGACGATTTTGATACTCTTTCCCTTTTATCTCTAGATGTAATATTATGTTTTAGCTAAAATAATACAGCTGGACTTAACTAATTACTACAAACGATACACTTGATTTTTTCCTATCAGTTGCTTTCCTGTTACCTTTTTTGTTTATTCTTGTTATATGTGTTTGCATCTTTTCTTCATACCTCCTTATATTTCAATTGTAAGGGTGGGTTTGTGAATTTCACCTAAACTAGTGGCTAGAACCCTAAATCTCAATATTTGAGTTAGTACACTTTAAGTCATTAACAATCGTTGTATTTTTTTTTATTTTTGTTATATTTTTGTTGTGTTTCAAAACACTCGTCTATATGAATTTTCTATTTTTTCATATATCGTTGAAGACCTCGGTATTATTGGTATGGTTTTGATAAGATATTTAACAGTTCATCTGTAAAAAAATCTGCTTCTTTATTCTTTCAAGGATTTTTTTTTGTTATATTTTGTTATGTTGTTTAATTGCAGTGTTGAATGAAATAGTAAGATTGAGATTAATCTAAATCTTTCGTAAATAATAATAGTGTAACTTAAGAAATTTGATATTTAAGGAAGTTTAACTTGTAAATCAGAATCATATGGATGGTAATTGTATTACTGTACTTTGGATAAATAGAAGAAGATTACGTATATTGTATACTATGCAACTACAATATCACAATTATAATAACATAAAACTTAGTCATGAATCCATAAGTGACACAAAAATAAAAATGAGCAAAAAGAAATGAGAGATCATCGGAAATTGAAAAGTTGCAGAAATTGTGAAAAATTCAAAAATCTTTTATAGCATTCTAAGAACAAAATATTCAAGATATGAATTATATACATTGCTGCATGTGAAGAAAAGAGAGAAAGAGAGTGTGTAATTGAGTACTCTATTGAGTAAAATATCTTGTTTTTTTTGTTGGTTCTATTTTTGTTTCATGAATTTAAAAAATAATGTTACAAATCAAAGAAAGCTAAAAAAAGAAGGAAAGTTTACATTTTTCTAGTTTCGTTTCATTGTCATAATAGTATAATACATTAGAGTATAAAAAAGCAACAAAACACACACACATACACACACAAAATAGATTTTAGAGATGCCTGTTGATCAAGTTAAATTGGCTAAATTACAAAAATTATCATCTACAAATAAGGTTGGTGGTACCAGAAGAAAACAAACGAAAAAGACACATTTATTTCCGGATGAACCAAAATTAATGAATCATATGCATAAAATGGGTGGGGTCACAATCAGTGATATTGCAGAAGCCAATTTTTTTCAAGAAGATGGTAATGTTTTGCATTTTGATAAATTAGAAAAATTTGAATTTGCTCCAAAATATAATGTATCTGCTATTTATGGTAAAGGTGAATTGAAACGTTTAGATGATATGTTCCAAGATGTCTTACCGCAGTTAGGTTCAGAAGCATATTACGCATTATCTCAACTAGATGCCAAGATTAAAGAATTTGAGGAAGCTAAAAAGGCCGAGGAAGCGCTACAGAAGAACTAAATATATATATATATATATATGAATCATATTATTTAGATTCAAATCTTTGTTTTTATTTTTTTTTCCCCTTTATGTCAAATAGTTACTTATCCACACATATATCTAGATCTATACATGCACTAGATACGTTGATATTTAATAAAATATATATTAAGTAATATTGACACTGATTAGTCAGTTATTCACTGGTTTATTTCTAGTAGTATATTAGTAGTAATAACTATATACTTATACCATCTCTATGTGCTCTAGCTATATATTCTTCATATTTATCGCCAAGAGCTTCTCTCAATTTTTTCCTGTTTCTATCACAAGTCAAAGTATTACCATGTCTTTTCAAAGCATCCTTCCTTGCAAAACCTTTTCCACATCTCGAACAAATATGTGGTAATATAAGTAGATGACCTTTCTCATGTCGTTTTAACTCGGTGATTTTGGTAAATACTAATTCACATTTATTACAAGGGAATTTTTCTTCAGGTGGTTTTTCTGTCTTTCTTCTACGACCCAATTTTTGTGTAGAATGAGTAGAATTTTCAGATAATTTTTGAGAGTCTATTGTTGTGCTATTTATTTGTGGGATATTGTCGTTGAGAACAGACGGAATGCTAGTAGGTTTGAAATTCATTGTATCCATCATTGTTTGATTAGGAATAACATATTTAAATTTTTCTTGCATAGTACTATTAGTTGTAGTAAATGATGATGTCACAGATGTTGGAGCTGGAGAAAAGGGAGGTATACTATTTATATTATTTATATCATTATTGCTACTACTATTACTGTTATTATTACTGTTGTTGTTATTGCTGTTGTTACTATTGGGTAAATAGGTAATTATATTTTGATTCAAACTAATTGGTTTCATTCTTTCCAATAATTCTCGTATAGCTGGATTGAGTGTAGATATTTCTTCTGATGTAGACACTAGAGCATCTATGGCCTGTCTAATAAATAGTATTTCTTCGGACATTTTGTTTGTTTGGATTATATTATAGTCTTTGGATAGTCAGTTGCAAACTTTTTATTAATAATAATGATTGATCCTCTTAGTGTTATGAACTGTTTGTATACCATAAGAGATCTATGTTGAGTAGACGATCAAAACAATGTATGTATATCAATTATATAAGAGGAAGGTGTTTATCTGATTTTACAGATTTGAAAAAGAGTCATCGAAGTTTTTCTATTTTTTTTTTCTTCCTATTGCATCTCTTGACAAAGACCCATACATCGTTGTATAACTTTCCGTTGCGGATATCGTATTCCGTATTTGGTGTTCCGTATTCCGCCGAGGACAAAATACAATTATTTGAGTTTAAATCTTGATCATTGAGTTAAATTGTATAGGACAGGACAGCTGGATAAGTAAAAAGGGAATGGGACTATTCCTCATTGTTTGAAGTGATTGCGTCGTATGCGTTATGAATTCTTTACTATGTTAAATTTAACTTAGAGTACACATTAAATATGTTAAAAATTGTAAAACTATTCTTGAAATAAACAGAAAAAAATCATTGTATATTTCTAACAATGGCTTGGGGGGATATACCAATTATGCGAGGAGTATGTAATTTAAGAGTGATTTAATAAATCAATAGTTCTCAATACGTTCAAGAGTAGATTCGTTATTGTATTAAATGTTAGGGTTACTCATTTGTTAACTATCTCTAAATTGTACAGTGTTAGGAGTATGTCTGAAGTAAAATATATTAACAGTATAAATTACTACGTGAATCCTTGCTTTCCTTCGTATGATACAAAAAAAAGATATATATAAATTAAGTAAAATAAAATATAAAAATGTTAATAAATACAATAGCTGAACATATTGGGTTTTTATATTTCTCTTTTTCTTCATAAGTTTATTCTTTCATATTTTTCAGTTTCCATTTTATTTTCGTAAACGCAAATTCTTTCGTGTCATATCTTGTTGAACATTTATTAATTACGCCACGAAAAATAATACATTATTGTGTTAACATTATCCAACATATGGTTCATTCATTCCGTAATCTAGTATCGTGATTTATTGTGAAGCCAAATGAGGTATCAAATAACAACATTGTGTCTATCACTTAATGTTCCTTTTGAATTTCTAACAAATAGGCATTATCTATCTTAATTTCGATAGAATATATGATTGTGGATAAATACAAGAAGGTAGACTATTTGTTCCAATGATGGAACTATATAAGGAACAGGGACAAAATGACAGAGAAATAAATTTTACAATTTCTCTCTGTACATTTTAAGTAATTTTATTTTACTTATATACATATATTTGTTATTATACTTTGTAGAGAAAAGACTGAAGAATTATAATAATAATAAATATACCTATTAATTTGGTTATTTAATCATGACTACCAGTTTCAGCAACATCTCAGGCGCATTTTCTTATGAATTATGTACTTTGAAGGTTCAGTTGCAATGGTTTTTTGCTTATCGATAATATTCTTAAAATTTTAAAAATAAAAAATCCCATCCAAATGATAAAAATATATCAAGATGTAAATATTGTACAAGGAATAAACAATTTTCAGTTCTTATAACTTCATATTTACTGGAAATGTCGGATGAAGCTACACACTCAAATACGAAAATGATTTGATATAAATCAATAGGCATTATTAATATTAAAACCGATAAAATCCAAACTTGTACATAACTATATGAGAGTAGAATGTTTGTTCTACAATAAAATTATATAAAACAAGGACAAGAAGGTAAAGAACAAATTATTATAATTTCTCTCTAAACATCTTAAGTAATATTTTTTATGTATATATTTATTTTATACTTTATATAAGAGAGACCGAAGAATTGTAATAATAATAAATATACTAATAAATTCACGATTTAATCATGACTACTAGCTTCAGCAACATCTTAGGCGCATCTTCTTATGAAAAATAATGCAAAACCAAATAAAATAACATCACAGTTTAATATTTGCTGGAGATGGTCAAACAGGTAGCCTGTAAGAGGATATTCTGTATCATGGCTACAATAGAGTGTCATACTCGTGCTATATGATGTTCTAGTGCATGATGTTCATTTTGTAAGGATATTTCTATATATAACTATGTTTTATTACCATATCTGTGAATATATATATATATAGTATTAATATTTACCAATCGCTAATTATACAACCTTAAAATAATCTCTAACTAATTTCTGACCCATGACGTTAAACTGTTCAATTTCACTAGATAGAACATAGTCGCTACCACCTTGATTATATTTATTGTTACTATTATCATTATCGCTGCTTCGTATTCTAGCTTGTGGATTACCATCACTATCATGATTTGTTGTGATTGCAGAAGAAGTAGCATTAGTTATATTTACTTCATTTAAAATAAGTGATGTATTATTGTCATAACGATGATGACTATTTGTGTGGATGTTATGAATATTATTACTATCATGATTTATTATATTAGAATGACTGTCCATAGTTGAATTTAAAACCAATGATGGATTGATGGTATTAATATGGTTGCTTGTAGTTGTAGATATCGGGAAAGTAGTAGTATTTTCAAAGAACGATCCAAAGCTATTATTGATATTATTATTATTGTTATCATTATCATCGTCGTCGTCATGATGATTTATTTGAGTATTTGCTGATCCATGTATTTGGTGTAATGACGTAGTACTGGTTATTAAAGTTGGTGAAGAAGTTTCATCTGTATTAAACACACGATTCCCAGTTTGATTATTTTCACGTCGGAGTAATAGTTTCTGTCTCCTAGTACGACGTACCACGACTGGCCGTACGATAGAACAACAATTAATTAATTCTTTGACGGATAAACCAGTGATCCTTGAATATAACTGATAACATTTCTCCCTTTCAATAATCATTTCACCTTCATTGGAACCAGTAGTGACATTACTCATTATAAATGCAGCAACAATCAATTTGTTTAAGTTAAATTTCAAATTCTTTAAATAATTGAATTCAGCATCACAACATTCTAAAAATTTGATTATAATACAACATATCCTTTTAAATTGTGATATGGTAGCTTGAGATCTTTTTAACATCGTCTCCAAAAAATAGGTCAATTTATTGTCATCTATAGCCTCTAACACTTTTGTGGTACTCAATCCGATGTTTTCATCTGGTATTAATAGATTAATATATTTATATTTGACACCACGAATAAATTGCTTAACCATGAATTTATTCAATTGAGCAGTTTGTTCCTTCAATGTATGAACTATCATTACTGCTGGTGAGAAAGAATAAGAAAGAAATGGAAGGTGGTAAATGTAAAATACCAAGTAGAAGAAGGGGAAAAGGGAGGAGAATAGAAACTTAGATAGTATAAGTCACCAAAGTATATTTAAATAAGGCTAAATAAATGTGGAAATATTTTTAAACGGTTATTTGTTGGTTTGTTTATGTCCGGAGGCCTCCTCTAGAAGTGCTAAAACAAAATATAAGTATATGTTCACTTCAAAACGTAAAGTAAACATGCAAGTTACACCTGTTCTCTCCTATCTAACCAGCCACCGTTGTAAGTTTACAAATAGCATGAAGAACACTTTGGCATTTAACAACTGTTCTGTCTCAACCTCCTACCACAAGGTGGTCATCTCTCATTGCCTGCAAAGATGATGAGAGATGCAAAGAGAGAAAGAAGAAGGGAAAAAAGAAACTAAAAAGAAAGAAACAAAACAAAAAACCTCGACGTCCGGAATCCACCGAGACTTTCACATCGAGCGACTTTTGTTGTCTTCATTTTCCTCTTTGGGATATATCCTGTCCAATAGGGAAAATAATTACTTAAGGAGGAAAGATTTTAGGAACACGCAGGGAGGTAGCTCGAGGGAGCAAGAGTTGGGTTTGATGAAGAGATAATGGCAATGACAGGAAGATTAAGATGGTATTGAGATATCTAGATGTGAAACTGAGCTTGCTAGAAGGGTGTGTAGGGGGGGGGAGATTTTTTGCAAGTAGGCTTCTGTACTTAAGGATATTCAAACTTACTCTTAGAAAGATATTGCTAGCCGTACGCTAGTGAATTTAATATACATTGAAAAAGGGACAGAGACAGAGTATAAAAAATAGCTTTTCATGGAACAAGAATGCTTCATCGTTTAAAAGCTTATCAAAATATGTATAAATCCGTTAGATGGGTTTCTACAGTCAAAAAGGCACATTCGTTTCAACACACTTTAAATCTTCCTAAGACAACGTTTCCCACAAGATCATCCTTAGATACATGCTTAAATGAACTAATACCACAATGTTCTGATGAAATGTATAAGAAACAATTAAATCAGTTTATCGCTGAGACAGCAAAGTTGAGGGATCCAAAAGAAAAATTGCAATTTTGTAAAAATAAATTATTTGTTTTACATGATGGTCCCCCTTATGCTAATGGCGATCTTCATTTAGGTCATGCCTTAAATAAAATTTTAAAAGATATAATCAACAGGTATCACCTATTGGAAAAATCTCAATATGTGTTCTATAAACCTGGTTGGGATTGTCATGGTTTACCAATTGAATTAAAAGCATTAGGTAAACAACCTAAAGAAACGTCAAATTCATTGACCGATCCAATAAAAATTAGATCTATAGCTGCAAAACATGCAAATGATACCCAAATTACACAAATGAAACAATTTAAAGAATTTGCGATCATGACTGATTGGAATGATCCATATATCACGATGAGAAAGGATTATGAAATTGATCAATTGTTGATATTTAAAACATTTTTCAATAAGGGTTTTATAAAAAGACGTAACAAACCTGTTTATTGGGGGACTGTTACAAGAACTGCCCTGGCTGAAAGTGAGTTGGAGTATAATGAAAATCACATCTCAAAAGCAATTTATGTCAAATTTCCTTTAACTAAACTTTCTAAACAAACAATTCTTAAATCCATATCTACCGCATCTCCCACCCAATCATTAGATAAAATCAATACAATTAAATGTTTGATTTGGACTACCACACCATGGACTTTATTTTCTAATAAAGCTATCTGTTTTAATGAATCATTTAAATACTGCTTAGTCCATGACAAGTCTGCCAATGATTACCTTATTGTTGCCGAAGATACTCTAAATACTATACCTGTAGTTAATTCAGAGTGGTCAGTCCTGGAGACATTTGATGGGAAGTATTTAAACAATTTACAGTATTATAACCCGCTGTTGGAGGATAACAAAGAATACCCACTATTGCCCGGGTTACACGTCACTAATACTACAGGTACAGGCTTGGTCCATACCGCACCAGGGCATGGTGCAGATGATTATTTAGTAGGGTTCAAGAATAATTTAGAGGTATTTTCTCCTGTGGATTCACATGGTAATTATGATTTGAGTCAGTTCCATAACCAAAAATTGAAGCAATTTTTAACAGATCCATTGGATAACTCAAAGGGTAGAAACGTTTTAGACAAAGAGACAGCCAATATAATAATAGACAAATTATCTGAGTTGAAAATGCTATTCTCGCAGTCTGATTATAAACATTCTTATCCTTATGATTGGAGGTCTAAGCGCCCTGTAATCATTCGATCTACACCACAATGGTTTATCAATCTGACTGATCTTAAAGGTACTGCATTTAATGTTGTACATAACACCAATTTTATTCCCCAAAGGGGCAGACATAGATTAGAAGCATTTATTAAGAATAGAAGTGAGTGGTGTATCTCAAGACAAAGAGTATGGGGTGTCCCAATTCCTTATTTTCAACATAAAGATGATCCAAATATTGTTTTAATGGATGATAAAATTATATCTCATATAATTAAACAACTCGAAATTGAAGGTAATACTAACTCTTGGTTTGTTCCAGAGGAAGGAGAAGCCATTAAAAAATGGTTACCTGAAGAATATCAACATTTAGCATCACAATATGTAAAAGGTAAAGATACCATGGATGTGTGGTTTGATTCTGGGACATCCTGGAGTGTGATTAAAAAATTTTACGTAGATACCCTAAAATTGGAAGATTTACCTTTACCCATGTCAGATATTTATTTAGAAGGTACTGACCAACATCGTGGCTGGTTTCAAAGTTCTTTATTAACTTATATTGCAGCAAATTTAAGAGATATGAAACCTGTGGCACCTTTTAAGACTATAGTTACACATGGTTTTTTTTTAGATGAAAAGGGTTTGAAGATGTCTAAATCTTTAGGTAATGTGATTTCGCCAACCGATATAATAAAGGGTAACCAAAAAATGAAACTACCTTCCATTGGGATTGATGGGCTAAGATATTTTGTGGCACAGACAGATTTTAGCAATGATATTACAGCAAGTTCAATAGTCATTAACCGTGTTGCAGATTCTTTGAAAAGGTTAAGATTATCGTTCAAATTTATCCTTGGTAATTTAAATAAAAGTGATGATTATCAAGTTTTGCCATACGATCAATTGAGACCAATTGATAAGTATACAATTGGTAAATTATCTCAATTGTTAACAGATTGTCGAAGTGCATATGAAACTTATAATTTTTCAAAAGTGTTGACTTTAATCCAATACCATTTAAATAATGAATTGTCTGCATTCTATTTTGATATATCAAAAGATATTCTTTATTCTGACAGTGTCCATTCATTAAAAAGAAAACAAATTCAGACTACATTATATCATATATTAAACACGTATAGACATATTTTAACACCTATTTTACCTGTGTTATTACAAGAGGTTTGGAACCATTTAGCGAAAGCTTGGAAGTTGAACCAAAAGGTGAAATATGATTTAGACTCAATCATTGGGCTAGAGGTTCCAAATTTCAAAGAGATTAATTCTCTATGCGATGATATGGAAAAGTTTTCCAGTACAAGGTTACCAATTTTGAAATTGTTCAAAAATGAACAACAGAATGTATCTAAGACACTTACCAAGACAAGTCAACTGGCAGTAACTTTATATATAAACGATCCAATGAATAAAATATGCTTAGATGTCGAAGAATTGACAGACATCTTACAAGTAGCCTCAGTTGCGATTAAAAGAGTGGATATGAAGGAATTAGAAGCCAGAAGTGGTAATTCAATTAAAATAGAGTCGTGCAATGTCAAGATAGAAGTTAAAGAAAGTCCATTCTTTAAATGCCCAAGATGTTGGAAACATACTGCAGAAAAAGAAGACGAACTTTGTCACAGGTGTGATCAAGTTGTCAATCGTAGTTAATTGTATCCAGATTTCATAGCACTAATTCATATATTAATAAAGAAAGGGTCAGACGTAACTATATAGATTCTTGTAAATAAAATAAAGATATAAAGAAATAGCAGTATTAAATATGTTTTCACCATTTTTACTTTGTTTCTTTTATTTTATTTTTTCTTCTTTCTTCTTCTTTTTTTTTTTTGTGTGTATGTGTCTTCGAACAATTTTTTATTAAACGACATACGTGGTAGCAACATATTTACTACCATTAGTCAGTATCAAGGAAGAACACATATATATGCAAAAGGGAAGAAGACAGTTCAGAGATATAGAGTATTAATGTATTTGAATAAGTTATCTTTTAATAATTACAGGAACTTGATCTTATTTCAAAAACCCACAATTGTTGTTTTACCATCAGCGAAGTTCGTTATAAGCACAAATTTAAAAACACAATACTATGATGCAGCCAATAGATTTTATGCAACCTCCATGGATCCAAATACATCTTCACAAGTGAATGAAAGAGAAAAGTTAGAAAAGTTCATTAAAAAATCGAAGATATTGACTAAATTGAATGGCAATCCCAAGTTTAATGGTTATTTTGAAAAAATAAAAGAAGCTGGAACTCTTCCAACCATAACATCGTTTTTCATTTTACATGAATTGACAGCTGTGATCCCCTTATTTATGTTCTGGTACATGTTATACCATTTAGACTTTTGGGATGAATTCAACATTACGGAATCTAGCAATCCCTTATTAATTAAATGTAACAAAGCTATCGAACGTCTAGTTGGAGATAAGTATGAATCGTTAGATAAACATAAGTTAATTATTACAGGTGCAATTTCTTATTCCATTGTCAAGGTGATGGGTCCTTTAAGAATGCTTGTGAGTCTTTGGGCAGCCCCATACTTCGGTAGATACTTAATGGTCCCATTCCGTGAATCAAGACTGTTCTTGAAAAGAATTTGGTCTAAATACCAGTAGCAGTAGTAGTAGTTATGGAGTTAAGTATGATCCACTGTCGGTATTTTATATAATCACCACATAACGTCGTGTTGACTGAATGTAAACATAAACATAGATAAAGGAGCAATTTAACGCAGTTTTAGTTTTTGTGTACTCTCTTGCTCTGCTGATTGAAGTTGGATGGACTTCACTTCAAGCGGAATGAGTTCTTCTTAAAGTCCGCAACAGAGGATTAATTCCCGTAAAACTCCCTTCCGATATTCCGCGCGGGATAGGAAACATCTCGAAAATCGTCTTAAAATGAAAAAAAAAAAAAAAAAATAAAAACCGAAATTTTTGGTTCGAAAATTGATGGAAAGTGATTCAAGGGAAATTGGCATACAGCTAATAAATAATCCGCAGATGATGATCATCTTGGCGTGTGGTAAGAGATGGTTGTAATTGATGGGGATAGGCATGGAGATTGGGGCAGGGAGGAAGCTGTTTATCTGATCTTAAGTAATTTTTTGTAATAAGGGAATATCTTCCTGCATAGACTTTTGTAATAACACCGTAGAATAACAGAGAGTAAATCCAATAAATATTTTTTTTTTTTGTTTTTTCAAGGCTAAATTAGAAGGACAATTCATCTAAGTTAAGGAAAGCCTTATACAATTGATTCAATCTTTGATCCATTCTTTATCCGAATAATAGAAATCCACTCCAAAAAAATAAAAAAATAAAAGAATTAGAATAGGAATCATAATCAGATCAATATAAATATTACAATTGAGTGGAGTATCTCTCAGAGCATGTATAATAATAATAATAACAATAACAATAACAATAATAACAATAATAATAATAACAACAATAATAACCAAAGATCGTCCAGTTCATATCAGCGACACTCTCAAGGGCTCCATCGAATAACCTCTCAACAATATGCAAACAAACAACACCACTATCCAATGTATCAAAATTTACAACAAAATTCAAGTAATAGAGATGTATGGCAAAACCATATCCAATCTCAATTGTTAGGTAAGAAACAAATAGGCAGCACTACTGTCCATGGTAGAAATCCGATGTTAATGGCTAATAATGATGTTTTCACAATTGGACCATACAAATCTAGGAAGGACAGTACGAGGATATCTGTCTTGGAGAAATATGAAATTATTGGTTACATTGCAGCAGGTACCTATGGGAAAGTTTACAAAGCTAAAAGTCGTGAAATTACAAACCTTAGTTTAAAGAACCCCGCTAATAATATGAATAAACCAAGAATTGCTGATAATTTAATAACTTCAAGAAGCGATCCGGATAGTAAATTTCACCATCAAACATCGAGCACCGTTAATAGCGGTATTAATAATAGTAGAATACAACAGCAACAACAAAGAGTTACACGAAATGTGGAGCTAAATATTAGCAATAGTAATAGTACTACTACCACCACTACTACTACTACTACTAATAATAATAATAATAATAAAAATGATAAGAACAGTAATAATTCAAACCGAATGAATACAAAAATTTCTGAAAAAACCATATCTTCCTCTGGTAGTAGTTCTTCTATAAATACTGGAGAAGTAAATAGTAATAACAGCAATAAAAATAGTAAATACGACAATAACAATAACAATGACAACAACGATAATAATAATAATAATATCGCACGATCTACAAACAGTCATACTAATTCAAATTTAGAAAACACTTCAAAAAAAGACAGTTCTAATGTTACTGGTAGTGGCACACATGTAGTGATATTAAAACCTGGAACACCCAACGGGAAAAAGGACCAGCCGGTCTTTTATGCAATTAAAAAATTTAAAAGTGAAAAGGAAGGAGTTGAACAAATACATTATATTGGTATATCACAGAGTGCTTGTAGAGAGATAGCTTTATGTAGAGAGCTTGACAACAAACATTTAACTAAATTAGTGGAAGTTTTTTTGGAAAGGAAAAATATTTATTTAGTCTACGAATATGCAGAACATGATTTATTACAAATCATTCATTATCACTCTCATCCAAAGAAAAGATTGATACCGACAAAGATGATAAAATCTATTATGTGGCAAATTTTGGATGGTGTATCTTTTCTACATCAAAACTGGATTATTCATAGAGATTTGAAACCTGCAAACATTATGGTTACTGCAAATGGCTGTGTTAAGATTGGTGATTTGGGATTAGCAAGAAAATTTTCAAATCTTTTACAGACGTTATATACAGGAGATAAAGTAGTTGTGACTATTTGGTATAGAGCACCAGAATTGTTACTTGGAGCTAGGCACTATACACCTGCAATAGATGTATGGGCAATTGGTTGTATATTTGCTGAATTGATGGGATTACAACCTCTATTTAAAGGTGAAGAAGCTAAAATGGATTCTAAGAAAGGTGTACCATTTCAATCTAATCAAATGCAAAAGATATTAGAAGTTCTTGGAACACCAAACCCCAAGATGTGGAAAAATTTACATAAGTATCCAGAATATGAAAACTTGGCTAAATTTCCAAAATATAGAGAAAATTTAGCTGCATGGTATCATTCAACTGGCGGAAGAGATAATCAAGGGTTAGATTTGCTTCGTAAGTTACTTAATTATGATCCCATAACGAGGATCGATGCAATTGTTGCTTTAGATCATGGTTATTTTACCAACAGTGACAGCCCTGTTAGTGAAAATATATTTGAAGGTTTAAACTACCACTATCCTGCAAGAAGAATTCATACTGAAGATAATGATATCATGAATGTTGGACGTGTTCATAAATCTAGAAACATGAGTTCACAATCTCAGATGATGTCTCACGGTGGTAATAACACAACATTAGGTGGTTTGGGTGTAAATAGGAGAATTTTGGCAGCGGCGGCGGCGGCAGCGGCAGCTGTATCGGGTGGATCATTACCCTTGGGATCGAGGGTTTCTGAACCTTCAAGAAAGAAGAGACGTTAATACTATCAAAGTCATAGTACAATGTCAAAAACACAATCACCTCCTTCTATCGTTTTGCATTTTCCTGATGTTGCAATAGAACTTTTATCATAAAGAATTTGATATCTCACTATTAAGAATGCATTTATTTAGATATGATATTTTTTTTAATATAAATACATAATGTAACTATTCTTTTTACCTGCATGTGTTTTAATGAATAATGATATATACTTAAAGAATTGGAATTTGATTAAATTTTGGCCCCACTTATCCTATTTCTTCATATTTTTTTTCTTTCTTTTAAACCCTATGAGTCTTCTTACATCATTACTCATACCATTCTTTTCATCCTTATTTTGATTTGTCTCCTCAGTTTTTTGCTTCTTTTGTTGTTGTTCTGCTAAATCTTCTTCCCTCTTTCTCTTGGCGCTCGCTCTAGCCTTTGCTGTATTCTCTATTCTTCTCTTAACAACGTTAGAATTATCGATAGCAAATTCTACACATAAACGTCTTCCTTTAGTATCGTCAAAGTCTATCAATTTTTTTTCTTCGTCTGATAATCCATCAAGGACTTCAGATCTAGTTACCAAATGAACATTCAACCATCTTAAACCCATTAATGCATGTTTGTGATCCTTATATTCCACAAAACCGTAACCTCTACTTCTTCCTACAGTAGAGCCCTTTACCTCCATGATAACTTTTGCTTGTTTAACAACACCCTTTTTCTTATCTTTCTTTTTCTGTTGCTCGATCTGTTCCGGGGTCATGAATTTATATTTCTCCCTTGTGGATCTAGTGATTTCTTCTTGACTTAAAGGATGTCTTTCACCATTCTTAACTTGTGTAGCAAATTCAACAACAGCTTTACGGGCAAGCGCCTTTAAAGCTTTATCAGTCATAGCTCTTGGCAAATTTCTTATAGCCAGCCTAGTTAAAGATAAACGTAATGATGGGTTTCTTTTTAGTTGTTCTACTCTTAAATTATATGATCTCTCTCTAATTTCCATATCCTTTGGTGTCAGTAATTGAGATAATTTAGATCCTTCAACAACTTTACCTTCATTTAATAAATATAAATTACGTTTATCACGTTCACCAGAAGCTTTCCCTAATATTTGTTTACGTTTTTCTGCATTTTGTTCAGCTCTAATGTTAGCTTCCTCTCTATCTATCGTAGGAGTCACAGAAAGAACACGACCTTCATAAACATATTCAGGCAAAACATCATCATCAATTAATAAGGAAGTTGCACCTGCAGCAGGTGCATTTTCTATACAATAATTGTACGTCTTTTCATCCCTAAAAGCGACAAAGGCAGTACCTTTAGCCAACCCGGTTTCTTTATCAATAACAGGTAAAGCATATTTAACTGGACCAAATTTACTAAAATGATCCGCTAATGATTCCGCTGTAGCGTCATATGGAACGTTACGAACAAATATAGAAAACTGTTCTCTTCTATTTCTTGGCTGTTTAGTTGGTTTGTCTTCATCTATCTGTAACTCATTCAAATCTTCTTCGTTATCAGTAACTTCTTCATCAGAATCTAAAGAAACATCACTATCTCCAGAAAATTCTTCTTCTTCTTCTTCTTCTTCTTCACCATCAGACATATTTTCTTCTTCTTCAGCAGAGTCTTCAGATACTTCATCACTTTCATGTCTTTTCTTATAATCTTCCCATTTATTTTTTTGGACAGCAAAATCTACTGCAACAGGTCTACCATCAATTTTCAAATCTTTAGTGTTTTCCAAAGCATTCTTACAATTACTAATTTTTTTCATAGTGACAAATGCAAACCCACAAAGTTTCCCATCGCGCTTTCTTGGAATAGTCGCTTCAACGACAGTACCAAAACGACTGAAAATCTTTTTCAATTTATTCGGGTCACGACAACTCCAAGGCATATTTCTGATAATTAGCTTTGGTTTACCTTTGAAAGTTTCTTCAGCATCTCCATTATCAACAGCGTCAGTATCTTCTTGTTGTTCAGATTTGCAGTTTTCCTTAGAATCACTCAATTGCTCTCCAGTGTCCCTAGTTTCATTTTTTTTAGAACGGTCTCTTCTTTTAGCAATATCGACTCTTAATAGATGATCTTGTAATTTAGTTTTTCTAGCTTTAATTAAAGCATCTTGTGCGTCTTCTTCAGTAGCAAAGCTTACAAAACCAAACCCTCTGGACCTTTTATTAGTATCTTTTACAACGACTGCGTGTTTAGTTGGAGCAAAATTGGAAAAGAATTCAGTCAATTGTTCATCAGTGACATCCATTGGAATGGATCTAACAAACAATGTTTTCATATCCAAACCATTATCGGACACATTTTCCTGTGTAGACTTCTCTTGAAGTTCGGACATTTTCAATGTATGTATGTATGTATGTAATAATTAGAATGATCTTGGAGTACAATGTACTGCTCCACTTTTGCAATTATCGATAGTAGATAAAATGAGCACGAAGAAAACAAAATAATGATCGCTTTTCATCCTTACATCAAAACCTCTCTTAAATAAGACAACGTTTGTCATAAAACCATCCCATATCAAAAGCAGCAGGTAAGCTCATCGCAACAGCCAAAGGGAACTTAATTACCAGAAAAGAAAAAAAAATTTTTTTTCATCCTCTCCTTTGCTGTTTCAAAAATTTTTCTCTCGGAGGAAAGCGAAAAATTCAAAAATTTAAAAATTTGTAAAAAATAAATAAAAAAAATATAAAAAAAAAAAGAAAAGAAAAGAAATCCCTCTCAATTTTTTTCTCGACGAGAGGAAATTGCAATGGGGAAAGAAGTCTTATGCGGGAGTAAAAAAAAAAAAGAGATTCCCAAAGATGTCAATCTGTACAGAAAAGGAAGTTTGTTAGATCGGTTTTGTTTGTTCCTATTATTGACAGTTTTGGATCAATTGTCGTCTTCTTGCAGTAGATAAATTAGGGATCATGTCAATATATTTTAAGGCCTCTTCTTTATGACCTTTATCTATTAATCTTCGGTAAAATATTTCGTATCCAATAGGTGGCTTCTTACTAGTAGCGAATTGTAACAATTCATCAAATCTTTCTGCCTCAACAAGAGCTTTACATTTGATATGATAATACTTTCTCTCAGTGATTTTAAAAGTCTTCAATAACTCCTTAACATATTTATCTTGTTTGATTTCTATCAATTTGTATAAGGTCTCATCTAATGTGTATTGAGTAAAATCTGTACCGAAAATATTGGTTAATAACTCTTGGAATTTATTTAACTGTATTTTTCTTGACAATAAAAATGCATCATATGCCTCTAATGAATTTTTATGAGTGAATTTATTAAATAATTCTTTTACTTGTGGAAGAATAGCATTAATGTCCCCTTGTTTTTCTCCTTGTTCAATAATACAATATGACAAATCTAAATATTTGTCAGTTTGACCATAAAAATCCATTAAGAAACTGACGTTGTGTCTATTATAATAACAATATAATTGATTATCTGATGCGTCCAATATTAATAATTTGGCTAACTGCGCCAGGGATAACTTGTCCTTTAATATTAATAACAAAGAAATTATCAATTCTGGGTTATCCGTATTTAAAGCTTCTTTTATAGCTACAGAGTCATCATCTAATGAATACAATGCCATAATTTTAGCTACTGGATCAGATTCCAATAAAGATAAATTGCGACATAATGTGTACCTTCCTTCAGAGAGTGCTACCTGGGCGATCTTAGACATAGGTGCTTGTACACCTTTCGGAAGTTCTTCTAGTTGCCTTTGAATAATGCTAAATAATTCATCATCTTCTAAATCACTTGATAATTTTATCTTTGTAGCACACCAATTGAAAAATAATATCGGGTAAAGTTTACTTTCACCAGTCATTTTGATAATCTCTATAATAATAGCATATTTATTCATTAAAAATAAAATCTTAATTATTTGCTGTAATCCATAAAAGTCATATTCTCTTTCTGATAAGAAAATGTTGACAACTTTAAATGCGTTTAATAGTCTCATTAATTTACAAGTCTTGACAAATTTTGTTGAGTCATATGATTTATAAGGTAATGAATTTTTGCCAAATACAACTGCATTTAATAGAATTTTTTGAATATCAGGATCGAATTCATCTCTTGTTGCATCAATACAGTCATCTACAGCTTGTCTCAAATTGAAATGACTCAGTCTTTCAATAGCCTTCGCTGGATTTTCGGATACTAATTTCCATGAATCTAATAGCATGGCACCAGGTTCTGTGGATCCAATTCTAAATATCCCTACAGTTGACGGCATCACTTGAGTTATCAAATTTATGTTTGTTGTGGTGATAACTTTCAATCCATCTACTTCTGAATCAACAGATATTATATAATCTGGGTACCAAAATGTGATATATGAACCATCTTTGGAGTAAATTTTTATTTCATCCTCAAATATCAGACTGATTAGATTGTTTGGTAGCCATTTCATATATTTTGGTGATAATTGGTGATCATCTAATATAACTTCGATTAAATGATCCTTTGATAAATTCTGATATATTCGAAATTTATTATATTTATAATTAAAAAGACATATTTTACCATCATTGGAAATACTCAATATATGCCATTCATGTAACTTTTTATGTTGTATCATTTTTCTTTCTCTGCAGTCAAATTCAAAAACATGATTGATATCTAATAATACTATTATATCATTTTGAAAAGTGTCCCAATGATTCTTAGTTAATAATTTATAACTTGGAATTAGCGAATCATTGCTATTAGAGTTAGCAATAATGTTCTTCTTATTAGTAGTACTGGTATTAGCAGTGGACACGTAGGTCGTACTTTTATTCTTATATAACAGTTCAAAAGTATTTTCATCCCAATTAATTTTCATTATATCTTGATTTGATTTTAAGATAACTATATCATTTTTATAATCCCAGATAGTGTCAGCAACATCATTCGGTAAATTTATTACTTGAATATCTAATCTATCCCAATTTTGGATCAATCTAATCGAATCTTCCATTACAACTATCAAATTCAATCCCAATCTTTCCTTGAATTGCATATCAATTAATTGAGATTTCCCAATTAATCTTATTGGAATAGTCTTTATTAGAGTACCCTTGTGATCATAAATTTCGATATTTTCATCAATAAATACGGCAATAAAACATAGAGATGTGCAAAATATCAACGGTTCATCACTGTTATTACCAATAAACTTATGTCTAATTATATCTGGCCATTCTAAAGTGGTCAATTCTCTGTTTCTATAATATGTATTCTGTAATTTTTCCCAGTTAAAACTTGGATTCGCACTCATACTGTTTGTTTGTATCTAAATGAATTGTCTAATTTCAGTATATCACGTTTGGGATCTAATATCGGTAAAATGGTGTTATAAAACCATATGTGGTTAAGATGTAGATGGGATTATAAATACATATGTATGTATGTATGTATCTACATGTGTCGAGTTTTGTACTATGTAAGTAGTGTAGAAGCAATCTCTAAGGATATAGCCTTATGGCTTTAAGGAAAAACTTAAAACAAAATCTAAAAAATGTATAATCACTGTATAACTTTTAATACGTTTTGAATATATATAAGTAATTAAAGAGGAAAGGAGAAGTACAGAACTTATAAAGTGTGATAATTTGAACTCACGTGGCTGGAGCATTGGGGTATATTTGATGCTGACATAAAAAAACAAAACAAATTGGAAACTTCTTCGCTGAAATTAAAGCTGTCTTTACTGTAGTATTGATTAGTGATAGCAGTAGTGGTGATAGTTATTCGAAAAATACTTTAGGATTTTTTCATTAATATACTAAGGAGAAGCTTGGGATAATTCAATCTTATCAGTATGGATAAGGGAGATAACTCAGTAACGTTGATTGCATCAAATGGTACAAAATACACTATTACTAAAAATGCGGCCATGATATCGCCAGTTTTAAAAGCTATTATTGAAGGTCCCTTCCAAGAAAAAAGTGAAATAGACATGTCAAACATTGATCCAGAGGTACTGAATAAAGTTATTGAATATTTAGAATTGAAATCTAAATATTTAGATGAATCAAATGGACAAGAAGATTATGATATAACAAATTTCGAATTTGATGTGCCTTCTGAGATATCTTTGGAGTTATTATTAGCTGCAGATTATTTAAATATATGAATCTTTTATTTCAATAAATATTGTTTATAATTATATATAAAAATATGTGTGAGTTTGTTTATTTGTGTATGTAGGTGTATATATCATGGTACAATGCAGGGAATTCTGATATTATACAAAAAAATGATTTCATTTTCGTGGACCTCTATTTAAACATCTTTGTAAATGAGCAGCAAATCTATTGGCAGATATCTCTCTTTTACAATTTTGACAAAGAAAATACTGTGACGACTCTTGTTGTTTTGGTAACCCATTAAGATCCAATATTCCATTTGGGTCGTAATGATAAGGTTTAAGATCAGGATATCTATTATGTAATTGTCTTTGTCTAACGGTTTCTCTTGACACAATATCTTGGATTATTGAATGCAACAAATTTCCAACTATCTGTTCTGATATTGAATCAATAGTGACTTGAGATTCATTTTCCGACATGTTTCAATATAATAGATCTTATTAATAGTACTACTACTACTACTAATAATAATAATAATATTTAACGACGTGTGAATATATTGATATACTGATATATATATGTACTTTTTATTTCTCTTTTTCTTTTATAATTTCCTCGTATAGTCGATATATAAGGATACTTTTTCCAATAATATTAATTGAATTATTACATAAATGTAAATTAAGTTTTACCCTCCCTTAGCTTTTTTGTAAATACGGTTTTATGTTCTACAAAGTTATTTATTCAACATAGTTAAACATTTTATACGTCATTCAGTGGAAAGTTCTCTTTCATCGAATTTCTTTTATGTTTTTTTTTTTCTTTTCTGTCCCTTTTGCGTTGGATGTGTATATTAATCATTTTATACTGTACACACAAGAAATTCACCATTGTATAGTAAGAGCAATCCTCATGGCAATAGGTGAGGGTCCACCTATAAAAGAAAGACTTTTTCTGGAATATAATATTAGGGTGGGTAAAGAGTACTTGTGCTGTTTGCAATGGTTCATAAGACGAGTGTGTTATGTGTATCATATATATAGATATGTAGATATAGATATAGATATATAAAGCAACATAAAAATTGTGTCTTTATGCAGAGGTATAATCGTATAACTAAATAAGAGAATAAGACAAATAGAAATAGAAATAGAAAGGAAGACTCCCCATTTATTTCAAAACTTTACCATCGACAATATCCTTGTTTTCACCGTTAACAACGACTGGTTTGTCCCAAGCCCACATGTTGTTAACAAATTCTTTATCATCTTCATTAGTTGGATCTAACTTAGTGTAGGAGTAAGATTCCCAATCTGGAGCCACATTGAAGGCTGGGACATTGTCTTGGCCCCTCACCATAAAGGCACCAATGATACCATTGTTGTTGTTTTCACCATAAACAACCATGGAACCAAACATGTATTTGGTGGAAGCAGTCAATCTGTTAAAGAACCCACCGATTAAGTTGTTAGACATAAAAGTTAAAGTCAATTCATCATTATATTTATACTCAACCTTCCATAAAGAAAATTCTTCTGGATTATAATGTTCCCAGAACCAAGGTAGGGCAACTGGTCTAGTATCTTCATTGGAGTACTTTCTTTTCCATTCATCCAAGACAAAAGTAGGTTTACCTAGTAATTCTAATGGGTGCTTTGGTTTCTTTTCTTGAGCTGGTTGTTCATTTGGTTTTTTGTCTTCTTCTTTCTTGGTAGGTTTAGCTTCTTCTTTCCTTTTTGGTTGTTCCTTCTTTTCCTTCTTTGGAGGAACATACTTCAAAGGTTCATCAATGAACTGGAAATCTTTGAATTCATCCTTCATAATATCAGAAGCAATGACGGTCTTAAACCATCTAACGATGGCGGGGTGTTCCTTTCTCCACTGAGTACCAAAAAGGTAATTGAAACCTCTGGTGAAAGCAGTAGCAGACATGATATCGGCCAAAGAGATGTTTTCAGTGGCCAAATAAGTGTGGTCCTTCAATCTTTCTTCGTAGATATTAACAAATTGGTCCAAACTCTTGTTTGCATCGTCAACGAATTTCTTAACGTATGGTTTATCGCCTCTTAAAGATTGGAAGACATAAGCGATATTTGGTAATAGATCACTATTAGCTAAGGATTGCCATCTGATGATTTGAGATTGTTCTTCTAAAGTAGCACCCAATAATTGACTCTGTTTTTTGGGGTCATCGGATAATTTGACTAGATGGTAGGCAATAGCCATAACTTCGGTTAACTTGTAACCTTTTGGAGAGATGAAATCTGGGATTTTCTTCAATGGGAAATCTTTAGCGAATTGTGCTTCATTGGTGGCCGGATCGACGATATCGATATCTAACTTCAAATAATTCACTAAGGATCTTGGAACAACAGATCTGACTCTGAAGTTTGCATATAAGGTACCTAAAGACATCTATTTTTTTTTTTGTAGTTATACTGCAGTGCTAGGTGATGGGAGGGGAGGGAGTGATAGCGAGGATAAAATATTAAGACAAAGTGAAAGTATGATAGATATACAAACTATAGTACATGTGCAATAATATCTGTATAAACAAGTTTCAGGGAAAACGAAAATTTCTTTTTTTTTTTTTCATTATTTAATTCAAATCCACATTTTCTGCCTTTCTCCCCGGGTAATTACAAAAAGAAAAAAGTAAAGAAGAGGGCGCCAACCCTAAAAAAAAAATTGTGTCCGCAAAGAAGTTTTCGGGGAAATTTTTCCCCTTTGAAACGGTTGCCCGGAACGCAAGCTAACCCTAAATAGTGCACGTGCAAGAAATTAGGGCATAGCTGCTTTTTACCCGATTAGGAAACTGCGGTGTTTCAAGATCTCTTTCTTTCTTTTTTTGTTTTGTTTTCTGCTTTCCTCATTTTTTGAAATTTCTTTGGCGCAAAATTTTGATTCAGACCCACACACAAAAACAAAGACACAAAAGAAAAATAAAAGAAAATACGTCGATCAACTATTCTTTTCTTTTTTTCTTTTTTTTTTTTTTTACCGTTTTATTTTATTTTATTCTATTTTTTTTGAAACTTGAAACTTGTTTTATTAAAAGGGAATATACGGTAACTAGGCATAATAAGGTAACTTGAAATATACATGTGATACAAGGCTTTTGGAAGAAGAACCTCATAACGTTTGTCTTGTAAATGCTAGAAGAAGAAAAAAAGATTCTAAAAAAAAAACTATCACTAATAATAAATATAAAAATACGGTATATATATTTATATATTTATATTTATATGTATATATATATATACATACGGACTTTTTCTTTTCTTAAAACCTTATCATATGATTAATTATACTATAGGTAAATAGAGTTGGAGAACTTTCATACAAAAAAAGTTATATTTTGTTTTTGTAAGGTGTATTTAAAGTTGGCAGAAATATAAAAGGTGATAGACAGGATTATGGAACCAAACTTAAGGAATCAGATACAAGATAATAATAATAATAATAGTGGTAGTAGTAGCAGTAGCAGTAGCAGTAGTAATAGCAATAGCAATAGCTGCAAATTACGGAAATTAGAGGTGACACCAGTAGAAGAGACAAGACAAGATACAGATACATTGTCAGCTGCTACAACACATTCACCAAATGTGACAGAGAACGTTGTTTCAAATGGTTCCACAAGTACTAATATTGATAGTAAGTTGATTGTAAAGGCAAGTGCAGATGGTAAAATTGAAGATATAATTTCACCTGTAGCTATTGCAGAAAGGAAACCATTTCAAAAGGATTTACCAGGAGACAAGAATAAAACACCTTCTTCTGCGGCATCTTCTTCCCCCAAAGGGGTGGAATTGGAACGAACGAATAAAGATAGATTAAGTAGTGGTAGTAGTAGTAGTAGTAGTAGTAGTAGTAGTAGTAGTAGTGGCAGTGGTAGTAGTAACTCGGTACAAAATTTGATAACTAATAAAATGAGTCAAACTTCTTTGAAGAGAAAGCAGATCCCACCACCATTAGGTATACAGCCAAGTAACAAAATACAAAAAAAAAATCAACAACAACAACAACAAAATTTAAAGAATCGGATTCAGGATAAATATAGGGACATAAATATGAATCACAATTTGAAGAAACCAAGAGTTCAATATTTAGGCAAAGCACCATTAGCTAAAAAATATTCAAAACTTTCCGCAATACCATATTTAGGGAATAGAGCGACTAATTATGGTGCATATTCAACGTATCCCTCACAAAGGCTGCATGGTGTTCCTTTCCCCCCCTTGGCTTCAGCACAGCCACCATCGCTGCAACAGCAGCAAAAGCAACAGCACTATTTGCCTCCTAATTTTCCTGGTAATATGGCATACCCAATGAGTGCTATTCAACCCTCACAATTACCGAATTTCCTACCACCTCCAACTTCTTCTCCCTTCCCAGCTCCATTTACAGCACCTTTTTCAACGTCTAATTCACCATATATGGCATCTATGCCACCTTGTAATCCTTATTCTTATTACTATCAAAACTACTATCAGAATATCTATCCAAACTCCAGGGCACCAATAAATCCAGATACGATGGATCCAACATTGTTATTGAATTCAGTCCCACCATATCCACAGTATGATAGCAATATTAATAACAATAAACATTATCATCATAATAATGATAATGATACTAATGGAGAGATCATCCAATCAGTTGGATCAGATTATTCAATAGGGTTGAGAACTGGTAGAAGTCATGTAGAGTTTGAAACAAACTTAGGTAAAAATAGTCCCTATGACGATAGAACAAGTGACAGTAGTGTCCGAAAGGATAAAAATAATAATGATGATAATAATGATTACAATGATGAGGATGAGGATGAGGATGATGATGATAGTAATAATATTGAAGAGTCTGATTTAGCTATTGAAGAAGGGGCGGTGCCAACACCTATTTTTACGAGGTTTCAGCACGACATAGCAGCAGTGGATAACAGGAATAATATTACTAATAATAACAAAGTAATATTTGGAGAAATTAAAATACTAGATAATCGATACTCTTTTGAATATTCACAAAGCAGCGATAGAGATTTAAACAAGAAAATATTTATGAGTATTTGTAACCAAATATGGAATGAGTGTCATAAATAAAGAATAAGCATTAGTAATAAGAATAATACCAAATTTAATGAGCAAAAAAGAAAAAAAAAATAAAAAAATTGAGGGAGTATGTCTGACGTCGACTGGCAATTCGTTCATTTAATTGAATATTACACAGGTACGATCATATATTACAGCTACTATATATAAAACAGTATTCGTATTCATGCAGGTTGTCAACCACGACTCATAATACCAAATAAAATGGACAATCTTTCTTTCTATCTTTATTTCTGTATGATCTTGGTGTGGGCATCTTCCTTTTAATCACTAAGAACGGGTTTCGAAAAAGTATGCGGAAAATGGGGAAAAAAAAATACTGAGGTTTGTCATATCATTTTATACGGGAATTTGAATTCTTTCATCTTGGAGATATTTTTTTTAAAAAAAAATAAAAAAAATTAGAAATTGATCGATATTTTTAACTTTGGAAAGAAAGAGACGTCAAAGAGTGAGGTAAAAAAAACTCTTTCCCAGCTTGAAGTAGGATAAGTCTATAAGAGGAGAATAGTTATTACTAGGAATAATTTGCAACTACTCTAATCCTTCTTAATTCCCCTTTCGCTTCCTTTCCCTCGCTTCCCTCCTTCAATCAGGTCTTTTGCTTTCCTTTCTTCCCCTCCGTGTTGTGTGTTGAAGCCATCCATATAAGAAACAAAACGAAACAAAGATTAGTTTGAGAGTGTCCAATGATTTCTTGGTCCCTGGTAAAATATCGTTTAAAGAGTCACCCGATATGGGCGATATTGTTACCATTTATGATTTTCGCTTCAGTTTTCTTTATAATATCCAAAAGAGATTATAACATTCTAGGTATTGATGCAGATAGTATTATAAGTCAAAAATGGGCCAATGAGATTGAGAATACGTGGTATTTCTCGTTTACCAGGAAATATAGAATGCCCAGGTATGTTTATAAGGAACAAAGAGATTGGTTATTCAGTGATCATGTAGAAGATATCATTCCAGAGAGTCATATTGCACATTTTGATTTGAATAAACTACATTCTACCCCAAATGCGGCACTTAATAAAGAACGTGTGTTGATTTTGACACCAATGCAAACTTTCCATGAAAAATATTGGGACAATCTTTTACAATTATCATATCCACGTGAACTGATTGAATTAGGGTTTATCATTCCAAGATCTCCTAGTGGCGATATAGCTTTGAAAAAATTGGAAGTCGCTGTTAAAAAAATTCAAGCAAGCAAGAAAAATGATAGATTCTCGAAGATCACTATATTAAGACAAGAATCGCCAAGTTTTGATAAATTGGAGGAAAAGGAAAGACATGCTTTAGATGTTCAAAAAAAGAGACGGTCTGCCATGGCAACCGCCAGAAATGAATTATTGTTCTCTACTCTAAGTCCATACACTTCATGGGTTTTATGGTTAGATGCAGACATTGTGGAAACGCCTGTCAATTTGCTTCAAGATATGACAGCACATAATAGGCCTGTTCTTGCAGCTAACGTTTATCAAAGGTTTTACAACTCAGAAGAGAAGAAAGATGATATTAGGCCATACGATTTCAATAATTGGCAAGAGAGTACAACAGGTCTTGAGATAGCTTCAAAGATGGGTGATGATGAAATCATTGTAGAAGGATATGCAGAGCTTGCCACTTATAGACCTTTAATGGCACACTTCTACGATCCACACAAAGCTATCAATGAAGAAATGATTCTTGATGGAGTTGGTGGTGGTTGCACATTAGTGAAAGCAGAAGTCCATAGAGACGGTGCTATGTTCCCAAATTTCCCATTCTATCATTTAATCGAGACTGAAGGTTTTGCCAAGATGGCTAAAAGGTTAAACTATGAGGTATATGGGTTGCCAAACTATTTGGTTTATCATATTGAAGAATAGATAGAGGTACCAAAACTATATATACTATCTATGCATTATATATTATGTTATATTATGTTATGGGATATTATACAGGATATAAAAGTATCTCTTTCTCTCGCTCTCTTTCTTTCTCTCTCTCTGTATGTATGTATGTATGCGTGTATAATGTTTGTTAAAAATAAAATAAAAAAATAAAGAATAATAATGATAATAGTAATACAAAAGAAGAGATAATAAATTTGGAACCAGAACTGAATGGAGAAATTTATGCGGTTTGTCTGCACTGCTTGTTGATAGTTTATTTGTAAACTGGTGGTCTTAATTTTTTATTTCTTTGTAATCTAAGTGTCAACCAAGCCATTGAATCCAAGATACCATCACCAGTTAAAGCACTAACAGGCAACACGCGGGAGTCCCGTGCACTTAAGTGTTCGGCAATCTGGTTGAATATTTCTTTTATATCCTGGATCTCCATTCTGTCCTGTTTGTCTTGTTTATTCGCGAGCATGAGGACAGGCACGCCTTCGGTTTCGTCATCCATCATGATGGAAGTCAAAGTGTGTTTCCACTCGTCTATCCTGGACCTGTCTGTACTGTCCACCACGAAGATAATGGCATGGCATTGGGAGTAGTACTCAGACCACATGGATCGCAGGGACTCCTGGCCGCCGACATCCCAGAACTTCAGTTGGATTTTCTGTTCAGTGAGTATTGTGGCGACGTTTTGGCCCACTGTGGGGACGATCTTGTCTAGTTCCTTTGACGATAGCTTGTACAGTCTCTTCAATGTCTCGAGGAACGTTGTCTTGCCTGCGTTGTCTAGACCCAAGATAAGGATTGAATACTGTTCTTTTTTGTTCCAATTGTTGTATAAACCTTGTAATAAATGAAACATTGTAGGTACATATACATATATTTATATATACATATACATATATGAAAGGATATCCTCTTCCTTCCCCTCCACCTCCTTCTCCTTTCCTTGTATGGATAGATATACACGCATAGAGGTAAATAAAGATAGATATAACCATATACATGAATATATCAATTTTTTTTTTAATTTCTGACTCTAATTCTAATTTTCTATTATTATTTTAATTTCCATACACACCCATACACACCCATACAGATACCTATATATATATATACAGGTATATAGGTATGTACGCGTATATATAAATGTTGTTATATATCGAACTGTAGAATGATGAAATTCTCATCAGTCAACAACAGATCATCTAGAGTCAAATCATTGAAACGGTCTCTATCCTCGTTGGGAAGAATCCTGCCACTGATCCAATTCAGGTTTTTCAAAAGGATCTTTGTGTCGTTCCAACCCAGGTCTCTGTGGAGGTACAGCCTGAGTTCGGTGCAGTTGCACGTGTCGCCGAGTTCCAGGAGAGAGATCAACCAGTCCCTCAGGTTGTTGTTTGATATGATGTGGTGGAATTGGGCATTGAAGTTTGCCGGAACAATGACGTTCAAAGTATCGTTTGTCTGTTTAGACAGCAGGAATGCGAAGGAAAAGTGGCGGGGGTTGGACACGGGAAGATTAAAATAGAGCAAGAAATACGTGTCTGCGATAGACCTCCAGAGGGGCTGCACGCGTTTGCTGGCCGGTGGCTGGGCGTTGTTTAGTTTTTCGGAGATGTTGTTGATGAGATAGAACTTTCTGAACTGTTTAAATTGGTTGTATGTGATTTCTTTGCAAAGGAACTGGGACTCGATCAGTAGAATAATGTCCCAATAAAACTCCATCAATTGAGAGTGATCTATGCCAGGCAGTATAGGGATGTTGTTGTTATCATCTTTAAGGGATCTGGTATTAGAGATGTCACGCATACCAATTCGGGAAGCCGTCGGAGGTGGTAGAATAATTCAAAATTTTTGGAAGAGAACCAGGGACCATGCATTTCTGTTTGATAAGAGATGTGACAGGGAAGGAGAGGGCAATTATGTCGGGGAGATATATATTGTTGATTTTGTGGTTAATGGTGTTAAAAGGACTAGTATTACTCTTGCTGTTATGGTCTGTGGGTATGAGATTGTTAGTTAGTATGTAGTCGAGTATGTTATTCTGTTTTTTGAGTAGTGTTTCTTGCATGGGTGGGGAAGGGAGGATATTTTAACAAGTGGATATAGATATAGATATAGATATAGATATAGATATAGATATGTGTGTGTATGTGTAATTATCTGTTCAATAAACTCTGGTAAAGATAAGAGAGACGACAGGATAACACATACACATATATATAAACATACACGTACATACACACACATACATACATGTATACATATATACATATCCATACCTATACCTATATCTATAGCACAAACAAATCGATGAATGAACAAATCCGCACATTCAAATCAACCATCGTTGGACCCAAAAGAAGACGAAAACGAAAACGAAGACAAAAAAAAAAAAAAGAAAAATGGCAGCGGCGAAAACTGTGGTGCGGTGTGTGGGTGTGTGGGTGTACTGCTGCAGCCGTTCACTGTGACCACACAAACACCCACACACCCTCTTTCTTTTCCTCAAAAACTGCGACAAAACACAGACGTCAAGTTTTTGTCTTTTTTTGTTTCTTTTTATTTTTTTTCTTTTTCCGTTTCTTGGCGTGGCAGAATGTTGCCATGATCTCATGTTTTCTCTAATGGTTTTATGCTCTTCACTTGGCATCCATCTCTCTTCTTCGTAATATATACATGTACATATACATCATATATATATGTACGTGTGTGTTGTAT
This sequence comes from Arxiozyma telluris, assembly GCA_030571675.1. Classification (NCBI taxonomy): domain Eukaryota; kingdom Fungi; phylum Ascomycota; class Saccharomycetes; order Saccharomycetales; family Saccharomycetaceae; genus Arxiozyma; species Arxiozyma telluris. The sequence goes on along the minus strand of JAJLYH010000083.1, from coordinate 24,098 downwards.
ATGTTCTACATGTTGTTTGTTTATGTGCAAACTTTTTTCTCTTTCTTTCTTTCTTTCTTTTGTGGTTGACTTTTTTTAAGAATACTAAACAGAAACATGACGGTAAGAACAAATTCCTCTGGGAGTGGGAAATATAAAAAACTGTCTAATGAAACACACACGCATGCCCATTCATATGCACAGTCATATTCACAGAGATATAACATTAGAAGAATACTGTTTAATTTAAGGCTGTTGTTGAAGTATCTCTATACAATCCCGGATCTTTTCAATAGAAGTAAACTGAAAGCTATCTTGGTATCTTTCATCACTATCTCTGTGGTTTTAACTTTGACTGTATCCTTCACTGACCGTTCCTCTGTACTATCTAATACAGATCTTGTATCAGGTTCAGAAAGTTATAACAAAGCTCAATACATGTATGATCAATATAATAACAATAACAACAACAATAATAATAATAATAATAATAATAATTATAACAATGTTGATGGTTATGGGGATATTCTCGATTTCGATCTTTTTGACTACGATCTAGACGAATTGTACCAAAACGGTCTGTTGATATCCTCCCAGGATACAGACGTTTATGGCGATATCGACAGCAACCACGACGAGGATATCTTCTCCAAAGACAATGTTGTAAAGATTAACAGAAATATAACAATCGATGAACTCAACAGGAGGAAAGAGGAAGAGATTGACCGGAAAGTCGCACAGAGGGTCAGGGAGTCCAGAGATGCCTGGCTGAAAAGTAACCCGTCCAAGAAGGAGAAGGAGGAGGAGAAGGAGGCATCGGCTGCTCGATTCGAAGATACTTTGGAGGGTGCCACGGCTCAGTCGCTTGCTCGGCACGGGTTCAGACCGAAGGGGGCCCTGGTTATGTACGTCTCGGACGCCAACATCGACGACATCACCAGGACTATCAGCTCTGTGCAGTCCCACTTCAATAACTGGGTCCGGTATCCCTGGGTCTTGATTAGTGTCGACGGTAAAGAATTTGCAGACGCAGAATGGCTCGGTAAATTAAAAGAATCCGATCTTTTTAATGTCGATGTCATTGATGAGGATGAGGATGAGGATGAGGATGATGATACAAGCAGTAATGACAGTAAAACAAAGATTGTTTTGCAGACGGTCTCAAAGAAGTTCTGGGCTATCCCAGAATGGATTGATCTAGGTAAGTTAGCACAGACAAGGAACAGGCTACGGATGGAACCCAATATCGAATCGACGGAGTACAGGATTTGGACAAGATACTTCACCGGGTTTCTACACTTGGAAAGTTTCATGTCCAACTACGATTGGATGTGGTACATTAAACCTGGCACCGAACTGTTCTGTGACGTCGACTACGACGTGTTCAGATTCATGCAGGATTCTCAGAAGCTGATCGGCTTGTCTGGGTCGTATAAAGTGGAGAATCTACACGACTTCGAATACGAGAAGTATTACAGACTCTTAAAGAATAAACACATGGATATCATTGGAAACAATACTCTTGAACTCTTTTTACTGGAGAACTGGTCGAAGGACACTAACAAGAGGAACGATGAAAAAATGGATAAATGTGAACTGCTGGTGGAGGGCTTTTCTATCTCGAACTTGAATTTCTGGAGGTCCAAGGTGTACCAAAAATATTTCGAGATCATTGATAAAGAAGGTGCGATCTTCCATAACGCCTGGACAATCAATAAAGTTCAGACTTTGGCAATCACTCTACTTATGGAGCAAAAATCGTTCCAGTTTCTGGATAATTTGGGTTTCCAAAATGATGACTATTTTTATTGTCCAATTGATGACACTATCTATAATGCGTATCGTTGTGAATGTGATCAAGGTAATGATATGACGTTTGTAGACAACACTTGTTCAAGAAAGTTTTATGGGATCCTGAAATTGCCCTACCCTGTTGACTGGTTTACGCATACCAAATATTTAAGAAAATTAAAATTAAAAGGGTGAAGGATAGGATAAATGAAGAGTAAATATATATATATATGTATGTATGTATATATATTATGTGATTACTATATAATAATAAACTTGTGAACTAGAAGAAAGTAATTTAATCTTTATGAAAGGTTTATATTTTTTTGTTTTTACAGATCATCGAGTTTAAAATGTTGATACTGTGCACCATAGGTTGGAGTATTGAAAGAAGATTGTTGATAGATGAGTTGGGTGTTTTCTTCCTTTTCGTCGTTGTCTTCTTCTAAATTATTTAAAATTGAGGAATAACGCAAATAACAATCATTTGAATCTATGTCTTCTAAACCAGCTATGTTTTCTTCCTCTTCGATTTTGGTGAACATGATCGGTGTAAAAAGACTGCTAGTAGTATTATTAGTGTCGGTATTGGTGTTAATACTATCTTTACTGTAGTTATAATTATAAGTATTCGTTGTAGAATGGAACGTGTTCAAATATCTTGGTATGACTTTGTTAGTTGAATCAAGCGAAGGACAAGATAAAAAAGAGTTGAAGGAGGAGGAGGAGGAAGGTGGTGTGAAAGAATTATATGATCTGGATATTAATTGATTATATGAAGGATATTGATACGTATAATTGGCCATTATTGTTTCACTATTTATAGGTGAGGAAGAAAAAAACTGGCTCGTATCGGTGGTGGTGGTGGTGGTGGTGTTGTTAAATTTTCTTGAAGGTAGAGAGGCTTGGCCAGTGGTAGAAGTGAGTAATGCTGATGAGGTGGAGGAGGAGGAGGAGGAAATACATTTATTTGATAAAATATGTGAATTGGTACAATTATTGCCAAATTTACAATTTCCAAACTTAAAGTATTTACATGGTCTTTTACTAGCTTCATTGAAATCTAATGAATGAGAAAATGGACACGAAGCACCTGCAGTACATTTACCTTGTTTAAAAAATTTACATGGAACATGAGAATAGTTTTTTGTTTGCTCGGTTGATTTTTTAGTGATTAATAAATGCTCTAAAATGATTTGTTTTTTTTCTGGTGTGAAATTTGTTTTATCATTGTTAATATTATCATTATTATGATTATTTTGATGATGGTGGTGGTGATTGTTTATTTTCTGATTTTCATAATTCATTTTTATTATTAGTTTGAAAAACGAACAATTACAGAAGAAAACAGAGGAATACGTAAACAAACACCAAACTGCCTTCCTCTTCCAAATGGAAAAAAAATATGTATATATAAAAAGAAAAAGCCGAGTAAGAAAACTCTGTGATAAAAGGATTTGAATAAGAAGAATATTATTACAGGTGAACAAAGTGTGTATACAATTATATTACCCTATGTTAAAAAACGACAAGATGAAATTAATTCAAATACGACACCAAGAACATGTTTAAGAACTGTTTGTAAAGAAACCGTTCTCTTTATATAGCTAGAAACTAGTCAAACAGAAACATGCATTTGGAGAGATAACTATATACTACTGATGTTGACAAGCCAAAGTTACCTGCGTTAACAAACACACTCTGTTTCTATATATATATATATATATATATATATACATACATACATACATATATATATTTAAGTTAATAAAACTGTATTATAATATTTCCAACATGGAAGATTTTCTCTCCCTTCCCTTTAATTAATTAACAAAAATGTAATCCAAAAAATATAAAAAAGGATAAAAAAGAAACAAAGAAACAAAAAAAGAAAAAAGAAAAAAGAAACCTGTCTGATCACTTAATCACCGCCTTCGTCCACTCCTTCCACATCGTACTTTTTTCTTTCAACAACACACTCAGAACTGCAACGGCTGGTAATTATATCATCCAAGTATATTGACTACATCCCATACTCTGACGCAAAAAAAAAGAAAAACAGGGGACACACGCCCAAACTACGTTATCTGCTGATAATAACAACAATTAAAAAGAAAAATGGAGAAAGGAGAACAACAAAACACACAGCCACAGCTCTTGGACCGCTACCATATCGCCTCTGTTCTTGCCGCACAGAAAAAAACAGTAGACCCTTTTAACAAAAAGACAACTTTTAGCATTCCGTAAGGCTCTGTCACTTCACACGGCAACCTCTGATTTAACTTGTAAAAGAAGCAAAACGGGAAAAAAAAAAAAACAAAAAACAAAAGAAACAAATAAATAGAGTTATAACAAACAGATGAATTAAACTCTAGAGAGTGAACAGACCGCTCACACATACATCTATTATATCACAACTGGTACAAGAACAAGACATAAATAGATGTATAAATGTATAGAGAAATCCAAATGAGCGAATATAATAAAAATAGATACAATAATAACAACAATCCTAATAATTACCGTTATCAACATAACCATATCAATGAAAACAGAAATATAGACACAGATCCCTCCAGAACCCCACAATCACGTTACAAATCTTCCTCCTCCTCTACTTCCTCCTCTACTTCCTCCTCTACTTCCTCCTCTTCCTCATATTTACAACAAGATCAAACACAGCGTCCCAGATATAATTATCGTCATGGTTATTACAACTCCTCCTCTCGTAATATAGGGAAATATCACTATAGTAACAGAGGTCATCCGTATTCTAAGTATAACACTGCTAATACTAGTCATTATAACAACAACAACAACAACAACAACAATAATAATGATTATGTGAAACACAGATATAATAACCAAACATCATATCCACATCAACATCAATCTCCTACTTCAACACGTAAAATTTCACCGCCCTCTTCAACTTTGTCGCATTTTGACTATCATTACAACAATACTACTCCTACTAATAATACAAGATTTGAATATGGTAGTTACTCCCAAAGAACTCCATCACCAAGAATCACCGCCACATCTTCAAAATCTACTACAACTGCAGTAACTGGCAGTAGTTCTACCACTAATACCACCACTACTACTCACCAAGTTGATCCTATTAGTAAAACTACTTCTCTTTCTAACAACAATAAAAGACAATCAGATTATAATAATAATAATAATAATAGTAATAATGATATCAAGGATAACAGTTTTATCAACAAAGATATAGAGAATGTTAATAGTAAAAATACAATTAATTGTGATAATATATTAAATCCAATTTTCCATATCGTTGGATTGGATACAACTACTCCCACAGATAAATTAACGTCAATAAATGAAAAGGATGAAGAGATAAATACTAAATTAGAAAATAATTTCATATCATCCATTGAATCAGATCTGGAATATCAACTCTTGATGAATCAGTCGGAGAAAGATACTTTAAACGTTCAGTTGACACAAGAAAAATTAGATAATTTATTATTGATGCAATAAATATCATACACACACTGTAATTACCACAGGAAGATGAAAGGACTCGACGTATATTACTATTATATATATATACTCCACCAAAGCTTTATATACATATATATACATTTCTTTTCAATATTCCACACAATTGAAAAAAAAAAAAGAAAACAGTATTAGAAACAGGTGTTAAACAGTCAGTTGGAGCGCGCCATGTTCCAGGTAATTAAATCAAATAAACAAATAATTAAAGCCTAATACCAAACTCATCTAATACAATTATATCAAGCATTAGTGATGGGTTTACCCAATTAATCAAGGTAGCGGAAAAAACCCGGCAGAGGTTCGAAGATGGAGACTAAGAATCGAGACTGGATTAAATAATACAGCATAGAAGATAGTGTACAATTTCAAATAGATGACCGATACATATAATTTATCACGAAACCATTTAAAATGGCGACCCCCTCCCCCTCCGCCCCGCAGTTTCCTTCCTCCGCGGTTTCCTCACCATAGAAATTGAAAATAATGGTCCAAAAAAACGGGAAAAAAAACGGAAAAAACGAAAAAAACAAACAAACAAACAAACAAACAAACAAATATACAGTGGCGCAATAAAATGAACAAGCACGTTCCTCCTTCCCTTTGGTTCCTCATTTAGAAAAAAGCCATTTTTCACATATGTGATATTTTTATTTACTTTTTTTTTTCGTGTTGCTTACATAACAATAAAACCAAAAAAAAAAAACGATCGTGCTTCTGTTTTTAGTCTAATTCGTCTTGTTGGACAAAACAGATTTAATAGAATCTAGTTGTTTAGGGTTCACAAGGCATTATCCTTTAACAGAGTACTTTGCATCAAAGAATCTTCACGAAGGTAATTAGGGTTTTAATATTTATATACTTATATATGATAACGTCTTCGGAAAAATTCCTTTTGCTCTATCAATTATCCTCTTCATATATTAATAATGTCTTGGTATAGTCCACTTAGCCTATTCACGTAAACCATATTTCTCATGACTCATCAAAAAAATAAGTAATTCGTATAATACCACGTGCACTCATCAGTAGGTAGAATTCAAAAACCTCGAATGTACATATTGCTCGAAACTTTCTATATCGTGTGTCCTTGCAATGACAACTCATATTGAATACTTAATTTTGTTGGAAATAATATTACTGACTAGTAAGGTGTAATTCTATAATATTCCGCAACATTATATGACTTTTTATGTCATCCTATGAAATTCTATGGAACTATTCCCCTTTTATATTGCAGTAATAATATCTTCAACATTTATAAACGTAAGTAACACAAATCGAAACCTTATCATAGGTCGAACATAGGCTTGTTCCATATATTTTTTTTTTTTAAAAAAGAAAAGTATGTTTTAGGGTTTTGCAAAAAAATAAAAATCTCTTCTGAATTTTTGGTGATTTTTTTGTTTGCTCTCTCCAAGCAGTTTTTGTTCTTCCTTTCATTCCTAAAATAAACCCTCCAGAAACACCAAATTCTGTTTGTTTCACTATTATTTGTTCTTTTTGCTTCCTTTTTTTTTTTTGTCAAAAAACCCTATGATCCCAATGAGAATGATAAAAAATATTCAACACACGTTATTCTAAAACCAAATAACCCTAAGTAAGTATACCACAGGAAACAATATTTTGTTGTAAGGGAGGGGGAGCATCAAATATAAGGGAGTACTTTCCATTAGCTATATATATATATATATATAATGTATGGCATACAGAGATCTATAAGAGAAACTAAATACTTGTTTTAAGGATACAAGTATTAGGAGTCATGTTCTCTACGTCATTTAGAAGACTTGTACGGCTAAATAAACCTTGTATATGTTTCAGGATCACCTAATAAACTTCGACAAAATTATTGATCAAAGGAAAAGTAACCCTAATCCGTACCAAAATCATTTCGCGTCATAGAAAACAAAAACAAACAAACAGATAAACAAAAAAGGAAAAACAAAGAAGGGCGGGGGGAAATTCGCTTTGGCTCCCCCCCCTCCGGGTTTAATAATTATATCCTTCTGGCTTTCTTTTTATTGTTATTATTATCATTCTTTAAGACAAAGAAGCACAGCCATGTTTTTTTCTTTCTTTCTTTTTCTTTTTTTTTCTTTCATTTTTTTCATTTTTTCATTTTTCCTCTTTTATCTTTATTTACGTTATATCACTTACTGCCCTCCATGTGTTTGTCCTTTCGACATTTTTCTCTCTCTATATTTAATCGTTTCACATATTATCATAGATTATTTTGCAATTTTCTATATATTCATTACTTTAATCCCTTTGTCGATATTTATATATCTTGCCGACCCTACGTAAGTTCCTCTTCTATCTCTTTATTTTTTTTTTTTTCCAACTAGTCTCCAACTTGTACCTTTTTAAAGTGCTTTTTCCTCCTAGTTTTCCTTCCTTCTCTTTGTTAGTTCTCCTCTTGTTGTCAAGGTCATGCAAAGGTACATCATTAATCAGAATTATTATTATTATTATCATCTAAAGTATTCTATATCAATATTAATATATCATTAGCTTTTAAATTGTTTTTTTTCCCCCACCCTAGCTTATTCATTAATCCGGATATTTCTATCACTTAACCCATCCGTTTCTCTATATATTCATTAAACAAAATATAACACAATAAATAACAGCATCGACGTTTCCTAGCAATATCCTATTAAACTACTCACCAGCATAGCCCCCTTTTGTAATATTATCCATTTTCCTTCAATCTAATCCCATCTAATTTAATTTGATCATATTTATAGTGTTTTTTTTTTTAACAAGCATATGACAAGACATCATACATAATGAAAAGAGAATTAAAAATATTATTATGTGCCAACCTTTTTTTAATTATATTCATACTATATTACACATTCGACCTTCATATGTTAATCATTGACAACACCATAGAAGATAGCATACCAAGCAAAGACATCGCACCAAACAGCACATGGTCAACAAATAACTCGGATGAAAATATACTGATACCAAGAATTATACATCAAACTTACAAAGACGAGAATGTTCCATCCCATTGGAAAGCGGGTCAAGCCAAATGTCAGAGTTTGAATCCAGATTATGAATATATTCTCTGGACAGACAAAATGATCGAGGAGTTTATTGGCAGAGAGTTCCCTTGGTTCTTGCCAGTTTTGCACTCTTATGAATATCCAATACAAAAAGCAGATGCTATCAGATATTTCGTTCTTTGGAAATACGGTGGCATCTACGTTGATTTAGATGATACATGCCAACGTAACTTCGATCCATTATTGAAATATCCTGCCTTTTTAAGAAAGACTGCACCATTTGGCGTATCAAATGATGTAATGGGAGCCATTCCAAATCATCCATTTTTCTATAAAACTATACATTCGTTGAAACATTACAATAAAAACTGGTTTGCTCCATACTTTACAATCATGGCATCTACCGGCCCTGTTTTTATTAGTATAATATGGAAGCAATATAAAAGATGGGAAAAGATTAAACAGTATTGGGATCCAAATTATCATTACATAGATTCAGAAAGAAGTGTACGGATTTTACAACCATGGGATTATAAAGACCATCCAAATTCTTTCTTTTCTATATCAAAGGGGAGTTCATGGCACCTCGATGACGCCAACTTTATCAAATCTTTCCTAACCCATATTCTATCCTGTGTTGTAGCTGGATTCATTATCGGTTTCGTGATATTATACGGTGAATATTCCATTTATTGTTTTATGTGTTCCAAGAAAAACTATAGTCTAACATCTATATGGAATTCTATTAAAGAGTTCGTCTCCAATAGTTCATTTTATACGAAATCGAATGACGACAATAGCGAATATAACAGGTCATATCATCCATCTCATAGTTATAAAAACAACCGTAAAACTCCATCTAGACTGAGAAAGGATTCTAATAATTTAATGTATATGATTGATTTAGAAAAAAACATTAAGACCAACACCGATAGTGGTTAGTATAGATACTTTTAATATATAAATATATATATATATATATGTTGAACAGTTAATATCTTATTCAAAGATAACCCATATAACGTAATGTATATATCCATGTTTATATATCTAGTTCATTTAGAGTCAGTGAACTATTTATATCATCAGTATACAAGATCTACATTCCTTTCTTCTTCTTCTTATTTTTAAAAGTGACAAAAGCTATTTCCAATGTAGCATATTTTCTGTCCTATAAACAAATAATTCATATCAACTTATATACCTTAATCTTAATGTAGTTACCTTAGCGTAATCAGAAGTACCTGCTTTTTTGAATAAAAACCGCAGAGAAATACAGGCGATTTGTTAGTTTACATTCGTCATTGGAGGATTGCAGATCACTATCTTGTCCACTCGGCCCTTACACGAACTGCACATCGCCATATCAGTAGGAAAAATAAAAATACAAGCCGGCTTGAATTATACACTTAGTCCGATTAGGCAAATTTCTTTTTACTGAATTTTCAACGGCGAGAATTTTTTTTTTTTCTTTTTTTCTTTCAATTACTGTTCAAAAAGATAAACTAAAATCCGATTCAAAATATTTTTTACAAGGCTATTTGGAGGGATATGTTTTTGACACTTAGATAATTTGTTTTAGTCTGTTATAAGAATGTCTATCAAACAAGAATCATATTGAGTCCCCCCTCTCTATAACGACCAAACACTTATATGTAGTAAAAAAAATAAAATTAACAAGTAAAAAGAATATTTGCAGAAACCCCAATATTCAACTGCCTTTTTAACACGCAATTCAAAATTTAACTGTGTCTTTTCATCTTCAAACAAATAATCACTACGAAATCACCTTGTCTCTTTTCTATGCTCTAGTACTAAAGATGTTATTAAGCATCTTCTGCACTACCTATTCAATAATGGACATTAAACATGACAATTTTAATGTAACCTACACTATTTAATACAGTTTTCTGGTGAGACATTGTACTCTTAGCCTCTAAAGCCTATAATAACAAGAAATCACAATAAAAAAAGGGATAATTTGTATAATTTACTAAAAATCTTTGTAAAGTATTACAAACTCTCACAGCTTGAGTATGGTAACACACTTTACAAGACTAATTTCTCGATCCAAGTAGTAGATGTGTTTAATTTTTTTTTTTTTTACTTTACTCACAATTTTTATAGGTAATACAATGCTCCCCATAATTTACTCAAGTATCAAGGTCGTCTGTTTTATTCCTCACCCTATTGCTGCTTGAATATGGTAGACTATCACATATATATAAGCTTGACAAGAGATAGACTAGAATCGGCAAATCAAAGAAAAAAAATAGCAAATTCGGATACGTCACATCCCGAAGATAATGAGTCTTACATCAAAGACATCTTTTCCGAAAATAACATCTTAAAGAGTCTATCTCTCAACCTCGGCTGATATACAAAAAATACCTCTAACCAAAAAAAATTCTCTCTTTTCTCATTATCACTCTTTTTTTTTTTTCTTTTCTCTTTTTTGTTTTTCTTTTTTTTTTTTTTTCAGACGTTTGATTCTTTTAGACAGGGATTTTTTTTTTTGACGGCTCATCGAATGGAAATTATAGTTATTATTTCTTTTTTCTTCGGTATCTTCTTGCTTTTTTGGTTAGTTACATAAAACATCGGCTCTTATAATTCCTTATCATCCTGCAAGAGAAGTCAGCCAAACTGTAATATATTTCTCAAATATTGTTATTTGACTTAAGAACCTAACCTTATTAACAGACACGCATGTGCCAACAGCCGTTTTTTTTTTTATTTCCCATATACCATGGTCTCAAAGACAACAAAACTACCAAAATATGATAGCAATTCTCATCCAAAACATTTTAATATATAAAGAACTCATATCTCCATGAAATGATACAAGTTCCCTTCTATGTAACTCTTTTACAACGACTCTCTTTTTAGTCCAGTTGGAAATCCCAAATAACCACGCGCATATATACACATAATCATGTCTTCTAAAGAAGAAAGGGACGTATCGTCCAAATCGGAAGATGGTGATACCAATTCATATGCAGAATCTATTCATTCCTATGACGAAAGACATATGGATGATGAACAACTAAATGTTACTTCGCAACTATCTAGACACATTTCGCACATGTTATCAAATGAAGTTGGTGTAGAAAAATTAGAATCCCTAGCCAAAGTCATCTCTACAAAGACGAAGAAAGAAATGGATGCCTTCGAAGTCAATGAATTAGATTTCGATTTAAGATCTTTGTTGAATTACTTAAGATCCCGTCAATTGGAACAAGGTATTGAACCTGGTGATTCCGGTATTGGTTTCAAAGGCGTCACTACTGTAGGTATCGATGCCTCCGCTGCTTTTGGTCCATCTGTGGGAGAAATGTTAAGGGATATGGTCACTTGGCCAAAACATTTAATTAATAAGTTCAGAAAACAAAATGATGTACCTTTAAGAAACATCATCCAGAACTGTACAGGTGTTGTCGAGTCCGGTGAAATGTTATTTGTTGTTGGTAGACCAGGTGCTGGGTGTTCCACATTTCTAAAGACTCTTTCTGGTGAAACTGACAGTTTTGTCTCTGTTGGCGGTGAATTCTCCTATGATGGGTTGGAACAAAAAGAAATGATGGAAAAATATAAGGGTTATGTTATCTACTGTCCAGAATTAGATTTTCATTTCCCTAAGATCACTGTGAAAGAAACTATTGATTTTGCTCTTAAATGTAAAACCCCACGTACTAGAATTGATAATATGACAAGAAAAGAATATGTGGATAATATGAGAGATATGTGGTGTACTGTGTTTGGTTTGAGACACACTTATGCCACTAAAGTTGGTAATGATTTTGTTAGAGGGGTCTCTGGTGGTGAAAGAAAGAGAGTTTCTTTAGTCGAAGCTCAAGCTATGGGTGCCTCATTATATTCATGGGATAATGCTACTAGAGGTTTAGATGCATCTACTGCATTAGAATTTGCTCAAGCTATTAGAACTGCTACCAATATGATGAATAACTCTGCTATTGTCGCAATTTACCAGGCTGGTGAAAATATCTACCAATTATTCGATAAGACAACTGTTTTGTACAACGGTAAACAAATCTATTTTGGTCCTGCCGATAAAGCTGTAGATTACTTCGAAAGAATGGGATGGATCAAACCAAATAGAATGACATCTGCAGAATTCTTAACATCCGTCACTGTGGATTACGAAAACAGAACTTTAGATATCAAGCCAGGTTTTGAAGATAAAATTCCAAAATCCAGTCATGAATTCGAAGAATATTGGCTAAACTCTCCTGAATACCAAGAATTACTTGCAGACTATGAGGATTACATCCAAAGACATCCAACTGAAGAAACAAGAGATAGATTGCAAATTGCCAAAAAACAAAGATTGCAAGCTGGTCAAAGAGAGAACTCTCAATATGTCGTCAACTATTGGACTCAAGTCTATTACTGTATGATTCGTGGATTCCAGAGAGTTAAAGGTGATTCTACTTATACTAAAGTCTATTTATCTTCTTTCTTAATTAAAGGGTTAATTGTTGGTTCTATGTTCCACAGGATTGATGATAAGAGTCAATCAACAACTGGTGGTGCCTATTCCCGTGGTGGTCTTCTATTCTATGTTTTATTGTTTGCTTCTGTTACTTCTTTAGCCGAAATTGGTAATTCTTTTGCTACAAGACCAATTATCGTGAAACACAAATCGTATTCTATGTATCACTTATCTGCTGAATCTTTACAAGAAATTATTACGGAACTACCAACTAAATTTGTTGCTATCTTAATTTTATCTTTGGTTACATATTGGATTCCACTTTTGAAATATCAAGCAGGTGCATTTTTCCAATACTTCTTGTATTTATTAACCATTCAACAATGTACCTCCTTTATTTTCAAATTTGTCGCTACATTAACAAAAGATGCAGTCACTGCTCATGCTATTGGTGGTTTATGGGTAATGATTCTTTGTATTTATTGTGGTTTTGTGCTACCTATTGGTGAAATGCATCATTGGATTAAATGGATTCATTTCTTAGACCCCTTAACATATGCTTTTGAAAGTTTAATGGCTACTGAATTCCATGGAAGAGAAATGTTATGCAGTGATTTGGTCCCAAGTGGTCCAGGTTATACCAACGTCTCCATTGCTAATCAAATTTGTAATGCTGCTGGTGCTGTGAAAGGTAATAGATATGTTAGTGGTGATGCTTACATTGATCACCAATATCACTTTGGCTACAGGCATGCTTGGAGAAACTGGGGTGTGAACGTTGTATGGACTTTTGGTTATATCTGTGCTAATGTCTTTTTATCAGAGTTTTTGAAACCAATATCTTCTGGTGGGGACTTATTACTTTACAAAAGAGGTCATATGCCAGAATTTGGGACTGAATCTGCTGAAGGTAAAACTGCTTCCAGGGAAGAAATGATGGAAGCATTAAATGGTCCAGATGTTGATTTGGAAAAAGTTATTGCATCTAAAGATGTTTTTACATGGAATCATCTAAACTACACTATACCTTATGATGGTGCAACTAGACAATTACTATCCGACGTCTTCGGTTATGTTAAGCCTGGTAAGATGACTGCTTTAATGGGTGAATCTGGTGCTGGTAAGACAACCTTGTTGAATGTTTTGGCTCAAAGAATTAATATGGGTGTTATCACTGGTGATATGTTGGTCAATGGTAAACCACTACCTGCCTCTTTCAACAGATCTTGTGGTTATGTCGCCCAAGCTGATAATCATATGGCTGAACTTTCTGTTAGAGAATCTCTAAGATTTGCTGCTGAGTTAAGACAACCAAAATCTGTACCTCTTGAGGAGAAATTCGAATATGTGGAAAAAGTTATTAAGTTATTAGGTATGCAGAATTATGCAGAGGCATACATTGGTAAGACTGGTAGAGGTTTAAATGTTGAGCAAAGAAAAAAATTATCTATTGGTGTCGAATTGGTTGCAAAACCATCATTGCTGTTATTTTTAGATGAACCTACCTCTGGTTTAGATTCACAATCCGCTTGGTCTATTGTTCAATTCATGAGAGCTTTGGCTAACTCTGGTCAATCAATTTTGTGTACTATCCATCAACCTTCTGCTACTTTGTTTGAACAATTTGATAGATTATTATTGTTAAAAAAGGGTGGTAAAATGGTTTATTTTGGTGATATCGGTGAAAATTCCTCAACCTTATTGAGTTACTTTGAGCGCCAGTCTGGTGTTAAATGTGGTATTTCAGAAAACCCTGCTGAATATATCTTAAACTGTATCGGTGCTGGTGCTACTGCCTCTGTCGACACTGACTGGCATGAATTATGGTTAGCTTCTCCAGAATGTGCTGCTGCAAGAGCGGAAATAGAACAATTGCATAGAGATCTTCCAAGCAAACCAACTTCTGATAATCCTGAACTAGGTAGTAGATTTGCTGCTTCCTATTTGACCCAAATGAAATGTGTGATTCATAGAACTCTAATCCAATTCTGGAGATCTCCTATCTATATTAGAGCTAAATTCTTAGAATGTGTTACATGTGCATTATTTATTGGTCTATCCTATATTCGTATTAATCATTCTGTTGGTGGTGCTTCTCTGGCCTTCTCTTCTACTTTTATGTTATTAATTATTGCTTTAGCTATGATCAACCAACTTCATGTTTTTGCTTACGATTCGAGAGAACTATATGAAGTAAGAGAAGCTGCCTCAAATACTTTCCACTGGAGTGTTTTGTTATTATCCCACACCATTGTCGAATTAATTTGGACTTGGATTTGTCAGTTTTTCATTTGGTTCTGTTACTATTGGCCATCTGGCTATAATTCGTCTGCCCCACAAGCTGGTTACTTTTATTTCTTCTATGCCCTTGTTTTCCCAATTTACTTTGTTACTTATGGTTTATGGATTCTTTACTTGTCGCCAGATGTTCCATCAGCATCAATGATCAACTCTAATTTATTTGCTGCTATGATGTTATTCTGTGGTATCCTTCAACCTGAAAGGAAAGCTCCAAGATTCTGGAGTTTTATGTTTGATGTCTCTCCATTCACATATGTTATTCAGTCATTAGTCGCTCCTGCCATTCACAATAAGAAAATAACCTGTGGTCATAACGAATTTTTGAGAATGGATCCACCAGAAGGTCAAACATGTGGCACTTATCTATCAAGATATATCAAAGATAATGGCGGCTACCTATTAGAACCCAATGATACTTCAAATTGTTTATATTGTCCATACAGTACAGCAGATGAAGTTGTCGCCCAATTCAATGTCAAGTGGGAGTACAGATGGAGAAATTTCGGTTTCATGTGGGTTTATATTTGCTTTAATGTTATTGCTATGTTACTTTGCTACTATTTTATGAGAGTTAAAGTATGGAGTTTGAAGTCAGTCTTAGACTTTAAGAGATGGTTCAATGGTCCAAGAAAAGAAAGACATGAGAAGGAAAGCAATATTTTTAAAGCCACGAAAGAAGACAAAGAAAGAGTTACAAAGCATTAGACTTTTTTCTTATTGTGAACTCTTCAAATAGATAAATTATATATTATTGTTTATAGACTGTTTATATGTGCTTATTAGGTACGTTCTTATGAAATTACATTGTTTTCTAATACTCAGTTCTTATTAAATCTAAGATATTTAACTTTTAATTTCCTACTTATAGATTAAGCTATTTCTATTTATGTAATTAAGTCTGATACAGCAAATATATTAATTCAAAAAGACAACTTATATTTGAATTTCAAGAATATAGATTTCTGCATGCCATAAATAATTTCCCCATTTGACATTAATGAAAATAAAATGCAAGAGCATATCATGAGCATAGTTATATAACATAAAAGTAGATAGTTAAATAGAATGTAAGTCGTACAGTTAAAATCTATAAGAAGCAACAAGTCTCCACATATTAATGCCTTAATTTAATGTTTTACTAAAGGTTTCGTAAAAAGCATCTTCTTGCATAAAATATACATAAAAAACATGAAACGTACAGCAAAAGTTATCTTTTTAAAAAAAAATTACTTGTTAAAAAAAAGTTACTTGTTATTTCCAGTCTTACTCATTATTCGTCAGTTTTGTTATAGGTCTAGTTTTCTGCAGCCTACCGAAAGTATTTGGGGAGATAATCATAATCTTATGTAATATGTTATTTATAATATAGTAATATATATTAATGCTAACTTATAACAAGCTCGTTCAAAAATAACTATTAATTCCGTTGTTTAATAAAGTTTCATCCACATATTAATTATTAATATAATTTAATAAGAAATAATAATTAGACTATAATATAATAATATTACAATTCAGACCGAACAAGTGATATGAAGATAACTCAATAGTAACTTGTCTTCTTCGTGTATTAACTTTTTTGCAAAAAAAATAACATATTCATTTAGAATACTCGTTCATAACTAACAATTTTATATTTTTGTAAGGGGTTATCTCAAGTAGTATAGTATACTAAAATATGGATATTAGTTATATATAAACACTGACTAATTATATAGTCGTTGATTCTAAGTAGTAAACCAATATATAATTTTTGTTATGGTTGTTGATTGTTCTAGATTGTGCTTAAGTTGTACTTGATTGATCTCTTAGATAGGACCTAATAGATCTAATAAGAATGTTAATGCTGATAGTTGCCTCTGCCATATACACTCTCAATAATCAGAGGTGTCTTCAAATAAGTTTCTCAGTAGTTCACCACCAACGGTTAATCCAAAGATCGTTCGTTCGAATACAACTCCCACACAGCCTGGACGCCAGAGTTTCGGCTGTTTTTTAAGTACTTTGCCTCGACATCAAGCGTTACCTGCTGACTACGTATTTCAGGATTTTCCAATTAGGGTTTCTTACAAAAAGTTAGGCGTACGTTAATTTACAGTAAAATTCTAAAACAAAAAAAAAAGTTCTTTAGGAGTAGAGTTCTCTTTTTTGCAAAACTTTTTTTCTGGAAATTTTTTTACGTCATATCGCCAATAATGATGTAAGTTCCCCACTCTACTGACAATATCCTTAGTTTGTTGGTGGGCTCTTGTCCTCTTTTTATTGTAAATACTACTGTGCATAAATTTATATAATATAATACAGCACCTATAATCTATCTGGTTTTGTCTTTGTAAAAAAGTTTTCTTTTTATTTTTTTGTCTTCCAACCTTTTTCATTTAATGTGAAATTAGCATTGAATACTATTCATTGTAATTGCCAATAAGTATGGTAAAATAGTTATATTTTCCAACATATTCCTTGTCAGCCAATAAAGAGAAGTGGAGAGAGATAAGGGGTGAAAACATATTGTCCTCAACAAACCAATTGTAAATGTAATTTGAACAAAAGATACTAAACAAAAAAAAAGCCATTAGCCATTATATTTGCCACCTGTTCTGATACGAGATCTCTTAACAATAAAAATACTTATCAGGAATAAAAAATAGCTCTATTAAATGATTGTTCCTATTGTCTTTTGACAAAAGACCGCCACCTTTTTTGTGAAATGATCTATAAAAATAAGCCACCTAAATAATTAACTAAAAAATTTTTTTCTTAAAGGTGACATATCGTAACATATTTTCTTCAAACAAAAAACAAAAAAAAAAAAGGAAAAAAAGAAAGAAAAAAAAAATAGAAAAAAAAGAAAAAAAAAAACAAAATCACCGATTGGGAAAGATCGTCCATTTTCGTTATTGAAAAATTTTCCAAACTGTGTTTTCTTTTATGGCATTTTTCCCCCATTTAAAAAATCGATTGCCAGGATCTTTGAAATAGCAATGTTATTGTGTCGTTTTTGTCGTACTCTTGGCAACAAGGAACGACTATCCATATATCCTCTGAAAAAAAAAAAAAAACTTTTTTAAACAGCATTACTTCAAAAGAGAGAGGCACATTTTAGAGGAAACGCTTTGAATGGTTAGGAAATAGTTTCTGTAACGACAGACAGTACGATACAGTAATTCATGTCTTAGCAGAGGTGTTCTTAAAAAAGTACCCTTGCGGATTTTTAATGACTTCTATATTTTAGTGCAAAAAAAAAAAATAACAGAAAACACACAGCCCATCAAAAATCATGGTCATTCAACAGGCAAGAGAGTTAAGATTTTATTAAAACGTTTTTCAACTATGTTTATTAAACATTCATAACCTTTGTTATTATTTAAAGAATCCACTTACAATAATTAAACTATAATATATATACTACATCCACGGAGTTACCATATATTCGACCGATTAAGAAAAAATTTCAACTTGTCTTTTCTATTCACCAACCTTTTTTGTTTTTGATAAAAGAGAGGACATATTTTTTTGCCATCTTAGTAAACGTTTGTGTTAGAAGGTGCTGTCTTTTGAAGGTCACAAAGTTGTGGAGCGTTAAAAAGACTATTTTCTATATCTACTAAAGTTTCATTGATCAACAAACCACCCTCTCCCCATTTATAATTTTTATTGGGAGTGATAAGAAATGTGAAAAGAAAAAAAAAGTTCAAAGCCTTTGTTTTTAAGGTGCGGTCCAAAAATTAAAAATTGAAATTAGCAAAATACTTACACTAACTCTTTTTTTAATTATTTTTTTTTCTCTTAAAAATGTAACACTCTAGCTCTGGAAACGCCAAATAACGCAGGAAAATTATTATATATATAAGCTACATGTTAGATCAACTTGCACTTAAATACTCAGCAGAGGAATTATTCAGTAGGGCCACGCGATATGTTGTTGGGTTTTAAAAACAATTGAATATACATGTATTAACTGCAAACCAAAAGAAAAAGTATTTTTCTTTTTACATATTTCGATAAATTTCACAATTAAAAAAAAAAAAACAACAACCCACAATTATCGATAAATAAAAGTACTGGTTTTCTCACGTTCTTTTTCCAAAGTTACCGTACTATGCCTACTATGATCTCCTCAATTTTTATTAAACTTTGAAAATATTGATCGAGAAGTGACTTTTAAATAATGCCATGAAACATGAAACAGATGCCCGTAAAAACTTTTACAGACCTCAGCTGTGACAACGTTTCATAAAAAGATACCCCTAAAATGTTACTGTAAGCAGTGGTCATGGTTAAGTGATAATGTTATTGTTATACTTATCCTTGTTAAAATTATTCAGTCTCCTCTATATAAGGTATAAAAATAAATATATACAAATATAAAATACAATCACATAATTAAGACAGAAATTGTGAAACCTGTTGTTTCTTTGCACTCCTTAGCTTATCTTCTACTGGTTTTAACAAAGTTATTACTAACGATCCCCATTAGTTCAGTATCAAGTATCTTCCGGAATTATCCGTATGCATTCGTCCAAAGTATCCCACAGGCAGAATGCTCATTGAATTAGTAAAATAATAATAAGTTTTTTAGTGAATCTTGTATTTATCAATTATCATTACTTGTATTATTAGCACTTCCCTACTCACACAATAACAACACTGAAGAATACGCATCACCATTTAATGTTTTATTTTGTTCAAATTAAGCTTTTGGTTTTATAATCTAAATTTTTAAATTCTGTCCCATTGCGTTTAATATTTAAGCTATTTTATTTCCTATTGCATAGGTTCACCCTGAATTAAATGTACTTTTAACATGATATGATGATGAGTCTATAAAGTCTATAATTCAAAAAAAAAATAAAAAAAACTACATATTTTCCAATTAACGAATATGCTGCGCTACTGTTAGTTTACATCTGGAAAACGGTTTTACATATACTTTACAGCAGATGATCATTAATGAACTCTATATCTTTCTGGGACATGTGATATATTAGTATGAGGAAGCTAAAATGTCTAGTTAACTCATATCCAACAACTTTCTATTTGGAAAATTATGAGACTTTATTATGAAGGTAATTACATTCTTCTTTCTTCTTCCAGGGGATTTTATGCAAAAAGAAAATATCAAAAGCACTTAACTACAAAAGTTCGTAGTAAGAATAAAGCAAACTTGTGGAATGAATATAATAAAAAAAAAATCCATTTTATAAACTCGCAGATATAGATACAGTCATTTACAGAAATATTATTTAGTTCTTTTTTTGAGATCGGGTTTTGTGCATCTCCTGCTAGTCTATAGATTATCACATTGATTATCCTTAGTTATTTTTGACCAAGGAATGTTATACAGAGATATGCACAAGTTGTAAAAGTTCTATTCAATAAAGGAATTACTTTAGTGTCTATTCTAAGGAAAAAGTTTTCTATAAACCGACCAGATTCATTGCGGTCAGTGCAAACGCATCTATACAAGATAACATTAGTATCTTAATACCAGAAATGTCCTTGCCATTCCAGCAAGATATATGTCAAATTAATATTGAAGAATTCATGTTAACACACTATCAAAAAAATAAAATTTTAAAAGTAATTATAGAAATGGAATTTATTCTTCGAGTTCTCATTCAATTATTTTTTTTGATAATATATGTGAAAATAGCAGTAAAACATAATATTTTAAAAGGATGGGAAAGTAAAATAAAAACAACTTTACAATAATTAGATTCGAAAAATTTTACAATTTAAAAAACAAAAAAAAGAAAACACTAAACAAAATAAAAATCTCTTGGATATAATTTTTTTTCTTGAGAAATTTTGAGATAGTAAATTTTATTATGTTATGATAACTATAAAGACCAAAATCATATGATCACATGAAGTGGTAAAGTGCTTTGGTGGATTTTTTAATACCTTTTTTTTTTCTTTCAGAAATTGTATATGATTCATCTTATGGCGCCATACTTTATCCAGCAATCAAATCCATTTATTCGAATTTTTGAAAAATATTGGTATTTTACTACAGATATAGGATTGATAAAGATGTAGAAAGATTATTTTTTCATATTAATACAATATCAAATGACAATTATGGAAAAAGAAAAATACTGATAAAGATAAAACAAGATCGTTTATGTCTATTATAATATACAACCTTATGTCTATTCGTAAACACAATAACAAAAGAACAAAAGTCCACTAAATATTGCTATTTGTTGAAATTGTAATTTTTTCTAAAGAATTTCAGTAATATCATACTATGCAATACGACGATATAAAGTAATATTTGGTTATGTATGTGCACAACTACATTCTTACCATTTGGAATGTTGATGGTACATTCGTTTTCGGAATTGTCCTCACACGCTTCAATCATATCGTTCTTAATGAGTAACAATTGTTGTCTCAGGTTGATTTTCTTCTGCAACTGGTATGTGGTGATGCCATGTGATTAAATCTAATAGCGGAAGCAAATTAGCACCATGTAAATGATCTGCACTAACGAAGAATTTAAAGTAATTCTAATCATAATAATTCTCTCAACATCACAAACCAGATATGCTATTTCAGTTCAACAATAGCTACCAATACTACTTATTAATAGTTGATTATATTCTGACAACAGTCATGGAGAAGAGACGTTATTACCAATCAACAGAAAAAATTGAGTGTTTTTTTGTAACCCTTTGAAAGATTTCCGAAAACAGATCTTTTTCCTCTTAAGGAATTTTTTTAACACAATAGCATTATGCACCACAGATTTTTTTTTTCTTTTTTTTTCTTTTCTTTTTTTTTTTTTTTCTTTTTTACTTCGTTTTATTTTTATTTTTCTAACCCTTTGGAGGTACGAAGGGAACTGCTTATAAATTTTTTGAAAAAATTTTTTTCAGATCCTAACATTATTTTAATGGCCGGTAAAGATCTTCAAATTTATCTGCAGCTTCCAGGATCTATTTATTGTGTTTTCATCCATTTTGGTTTTTGTCTCTTCTTTTACGTGGAAAAAAATTTTTTTTGTCCAAATTCGATAAAGAAGGGGCCAGATTTTTTGCGTTGTCTTCTCGAAGCACCCAAAAATAAAGGACACTTTTGTTATTAAGTTAATCATCGGAAATATCGATATGTGATAATTTATTGTCAATTTTTAGCAGAAGCAATTTTCCACTTTGTAACTTTCAATGATTGTCCTCGAATTCTTTTTATTTTTTTTTCCTATTCTTTCCCACTTTTTCTACCAGTGAAAAATGATATCATTTCCCTATAAATATGGTGAAGAAGTTCCATGTCATTCGAACTCTTCTCATTACTAATGTCTAAGAAATTATTTCAACGTTTAGTATTTTCTCACGCATATACAAGTGAAAATTACTGAAACGGTCTCTCCAATTCCCATCAACTTGCTGTTTTTTCAAATTTTTAATATTATCGGCCCCTATAAACATTCAAAACATATAACACGATAAGCTATACCAGAGAACTACCTGTTCACTCAAGCAAATTATAAATATCCTGCTTATATTCCTTAGAGTAAATAAAATTTTTTTTTGTAATTTTCAATGATTAATACCCTCAAAACATTAGATTATGTTTTGTATTAATAGAAAATTATTTTGTAGAATACTGCTGTTCAGTATATTTTTTGGTATCTCTTATGCTGGTATTGCACCGAATGCCTGTTCTCTTCCATATGAAGGTTCACGTGGTGCCACGGTTAAATTTTATGATTATAAATATGGTGATACAAAAAGTTTTAAAAATATAAATTTTCTTTTAGGTGGTTATCTTAAAAATACATATAGAGGCAGTGTGAGCGGTGTCAAAGATATAACATGGGATTCTGGCTGGCCTGCTGTTAACCATCCATATGGGTTCACAAAGGTTCCAATTGCATATTTTTTAATGGAAATCACCGGTTATTACCATGCTCCACAAACTGGTATTTACACTATATCCCTTAAAGTAGATGATTCTGCCACTATTTTCATGGGTGCTGGTATGGCGTTTGATTGTTGTCAACAAAATGTCAACTTTGTTGCTGATGAGTACATCCTTTCAAACGTTGGGAGTGCAGCCCAAGGTTTAAAAGCAGCCACTCATGAAATATATATGGAAGCTGGTTACTATTATCCATTTAAGATTGTCTATATTAACTATATGGAAAGAGGGGTTTTAGAAGTCTTCATGCACTTACCTGACGGTACAGTTGATAGTAAGATTGGTGACAATTTATATTCCTTGGAGGATAGTACTGACCCTTCATGTTCAACAATTACTGTAAGTCGTCAGTTTACGACAAGTTATGCTACCAAGTATTATACATCAACTAGAACAACTCTTGCTGATTTAACAGCAAAGACTACTATCTCTACTATTTCTTCAACATCATGGATTAATGATGATAATGCGGACGTTAAAATTATTTACGTTGTTAATGAACCTATGCCAAAAACTACTATAGCAACTACAAGAACAACTACTGTTACTACTGGTACAGTCTCTTTGACTACAGAAGTTAGTAAAACTACTATCGTGGCTGCAAAAACTTATACTGTGGAAGACATCTACATAGTGAAAACTCTCCATCAGATTACGCCGGTCACAAAAACCACTACCATTACCACCGACATTCCAAGTGTGATTACAATAACACAGACATCCAGTATAATTGGTTCTGATTCATTTACGACCCCAAATGTCCTTGTAGTAATCGCAACTCCTAGCAGCACTACTAAAGAGTCCAACACACATAGTTCAAATATTTACAGAACCACTCACTCAGAGAGTACTTATCAACATGATACGACCTTAGCAATTTCCACTTCGCCTACTATGGATCCATCATCCGACCCAACCTCTGGTGCCTTCTCCACTGCCTCCACCAAGCCAGCCTCGTCTTCTGATGCTGCCTCTGCATCTTCCGACCCAGCCTCTGGTGCCTTCTCCACTGCCTCCACCAAGCCAGCCTCCTCGTCTGGTGTCTCTTCTGCATCTTCCGACCCAGCCTCTGGTGCCTTCTCCACTACCTCCACCAAGCCAGCCTC
>JAJLYH010000082.1:8545-55466 GCA_030571675.1 Arxiozyma telluris | reverse complement strand
ACAGTATAAACTTCTTTGTTTTCTTTTCTCTTCTTTTAAAATTTTTCATTTCTTCGCAACTGTAAAAAATCATGTTCGGTGAAAAATAAAATGTTTTCCCAATATTATGGTACATCCGTACACCACATAATATTCAGAAAAACTAAATTAAAAAATAATTCTTATGAAAATGACAGTAATATACTTTCATTTTCCAACAAATACCATAACGAGCTTTGGAGCTCTTGGCGTCTATGGCAATGGCACATGCAATCAAGTTATAGATGCTTACTTTTTTTCATCCCAAATATATGTATGTATACTTATTAATATAGTGTGTACGATGTAAGTTCTTTTGTTTTGCTTTTATCTCCTCTTTTAAAGTTTTTTTTTTTTCATTTTTCTTCGAATCTCAGTGGAAAAAAAGACATTTGGTGAAAAATACAATGGTTTCCCAATATTATGGCACATCCGCACACCACATAATATACAGAAATAAAAAAACTAAATTAAAAAGTAATTCTGATTAAAAAAATGAGGGTAAGAAACTTTTCATTTATCCAACTTTTTTTCTTCTTACCTCGGCGTTCGAACCCCGACCTTTTCGTCTTACACCCCGACACCCAACAGGTAGTTTTCAACTTTGACTCAGCTTTTTTTTTTTTTCCCTTCTCGCTTTTACAAATTGCAAGGCATAAATTGTAATTCAAGCCCTGTGTGACATCTTAGGGTTAACAACCTTTCACCTATATATAACTAACGTAGAGTCGGTGAGTTCTGCAAATTGAATAAGTTTATCATTGTTACCTTGAATAAAAGAAGAAGAAGCAAAAATAGAACCTAGATCTATGGAGGATAAAAAAATAATGCTGACTACCGACCTTAAACGGGGTTTCAATAATTTTTTTTCCTTTTTTCCTTTTTTCCTTTTTTTTTGTGGTAAGCCCTACTTTAATATTTGGCTAAGATAAACACAGACTTTATTCAATATTAGTACATGCTGTGTATTGTATAAATACAGGGAATTACGAATGTAGTAGTACATTATAAATGTATGCGAATTGAAAACTGATAGAATGAAAATAACCATGTATGTGGGATGAGTCTAAATTTTTGAAAGATAACTTTTTTTTCCAAGAGAATAAGTCTAGTATTGTAAATACTGACCACATTCTATATTTAAATTAAGAAAACTGAACTTCAAGGGCAGCGTAGGCAACAACTCTTATCAAACTAGTTTGGAATTTTTATGATAAAATAACCTCAACAGCCGAGAGAAGTTTAACAAAAGAAAAATAGCTGACAGTAATGTCGGTTAGAAAAATCCTAATTTACCAAGTGTGACAATCTAAGGCTCAATCTATGTAAATATCAGAGAACCTCTAAAAGACTTCAAGTAGATATAGGTGTACATCGAAGGATCCCTTTTTTGCTTGGAAAGATGCCTCATTTAATTTTCGTAAACTGTTTCCAAGATATCACTACATTGCATGTGTGATAAATGCCACAATACCTGTATCTGTCACATCGTAATACAAATCAGTTGAGTGTGTTCTTGTTTAAGAATCTCAGACATCCGAGTGTGTAGTGAATTGGTTTATTCTTATGTATGATCCATGAATAAATATCGTCTGGGGGAGAGAAAGGGGGAACTTTATGTCAATAAGGCGGTTTCACAAATCCACGTGCGGATTTGGTACGGAAATATAATAATTCCGCAAAGGAATTCCGGCCCACGTGTAATTTTTTTTTTTTTAATTTTTTGAATTTTTACCCCTTTTTCCTCCCCTTATATTTTTTTGTTTATTTGAACCGAGCCTTTTTTTTTTTGGTAATAAAAAACAAAAAGTTCTCAGATCTGAAAATATCAAAGGATGTCAAAATCCAGCGGTTCATAAGTATATAAAGATTAATAGAGAGTGTGGATTTCAGTTTCAAGGACTCACAAGAGACAATGTGACAGTATTTGGTTGTTTTGTACGTTTTTATTTGTTTAATATGATTCGAAAATGAAGAGTTTTAGAGGTCTAATATAAAATAGGATAATTTACCATCTTTTTTAGTTTACTATATATATATAACTATATTCTTTTTTTCGTTTTTTTTTTTTTTGATGGATATTTAATCTAGATGGATCATAACACTTCTGATTCTGGAATAAAAACTAATACCAGTAAGAATTACAAAGTAACATATAATAGACACATATCATTTGACGACCTTTCGCCTGGTTTTTTAGATGAAGAGATACGATTAATTAAAGATAGTGATAGACACATCGGAGTCAATAATAAATATGTTCATATCCCACCACAGTATAATCCGTTGTATGGACAGAGCAGGCCCAATCTATTAGGTGCCAAATCTCAAACCACAATCGAGGGACCTCAGCCTCTTAATAGACTTAATCAAAGAAGTAAAAGTGAAACCGTATTTAGTGAAAAAGATAGATATTTGACTAGAAGACTACCACCACCGCCTGAAATTTCAATATTGAAAAAAGACTCCAGGCATTTTGTCGAACAAGAAAATATTGACGACGTGGATATTGCTTATATGGATATGAATGCAGAAGAAAATATGGATCATACTACTAAGCAAAACACACAGTTGAATTCCGGGTCGAAAAATGGGTACACACAAACCCTGTTCTCTAATTTAAACGAAGTAGAAGATAGGGTCAGTAAACAAAAAAAAACTTTAAATAATAGCAATAATAACAATCACAATAGAACTTTATTA
Organism: Arxiozyma telluris; assembly: GCA_030571675.1. NCBI lineage: Eukaryota > Fungi > Ascomycota > Saccharomycetes > Saccharomycetales > Saccharomycetaceae > Arxiozyma > Arxiozyma telluris. Next base: position 52,745 of record JAJLYH010000082.1, on the reverse strand, counting down.
GATGATGATAAACCAAGAAGGAAATCATTTGCTGGCATGACAGATGAAGAATTGGCTAAATTGGAAACATTCTACACCTCAAAGGGTAGATCAACCGGATCAAATATTGCGGCTTATGATTTTACACAGAGACAAACGATATTTTCTTTAAAACCCGATTCTTATAATAGTTACAACAGTAACAAATGGCGACAAGACACGAAATTGGAACAAGCTAATAAGGAAATAGCAGAGACCTTGGCTGTCACTTATCCATCCAGACCGGTAGTGGATCATAGAGCCATATCTGTGACTATTGAAAATAATCGATTTAAATCGTATGTTACAGACGTTAAAAAAAAATTGCCCATAAAAGAAGATGAAAAGGATTTCGGATCATCCTTAAGAGTCATCAATTGTTTTATTTCTGGGAAACGTTATACATGGTCTTCGGTGGATTGGTATGTAGAAAATTTGGTTAAAGACGGTGATCATTTAGTGATTGTTACTACTATACCAAACTTTGAGAATAAAATTGATAACCTTTTATACACTGAAAGGAGACAAAGGAGTAAAAAAGAAACAATCAGTGCTATTATGAGTGATAAAACAGCATCATCAACGTCCTCATCATTATCGCCAAAAATTACAATATCAGAGAGTCAAGCAGATGATTCCAAAACTATCCATCATAGCAATAAGAATAGAGACTTACCATTATCTAAAGCAATCCGATTAGAAGCAGTTTATAAAGAGGCTAAAGATGCCACGATGTCTATCTTAGAATATTATGCAGGGAGGTTACAAAATAAGATTGTCAAAATTACTGTTGAATTAATTAAGACAGACTCGATAAAGGATGGGATTACAAAGACAGCAGTTTTGTATAGACCATGTGCACAGATTGTTAGTACTGTGTCAACTAACATTCAAATTAAATTTAGAAATGGCAATATTAAATTACCATATTTTATGATGAAATATTATCCAATGCCAGTATTCATTGTTCCCTTCGAATTTATTCATCCAAAAAAATTGACAGAGGAATCCAAGACTTTTACCAAAAATGTGAATAGAAGGAATAGATTAGAATGGTTGGATAATACAATAAAATACACATTATATAATCCATATACAATTGAAAATCCATTTACGAATACAAATGAATGTGGATTTGTGAAACATGTACCCGATTCAGACTGCGAATCTGATGATGAATCTGTCACTTCCATTAATAATTATTTCCCTATAGATCCACAAGTACAAAAAAATATCACTCTATTTGAAGAATTAGGATACGTGATACCAAAATCCTCAAGAGAGATATTGTTGGGAGAAAGTAATGATATCATCTACGATAAAGATGGTAAAAGAATAACACCATATACTTCACGACCATCAAGACGTGGTTCTAGGGTTCAATTGGTTGGGTCAGGCAATAATATATATAAAGTGAAATCTTTGATCATAGATGATGCAAAGAGCAACTATACAGTTGACTCTGATCTTTTCTCTAATAAAACTACATCGTCATCTATCAGAAAAACTAAATCTATGGGATATAATAGTAGTAACCGTAATAATAACGATGATGCAAATAACCACCATAATTATTTATCCGTTAATCATCAACCCTATGCTGGATCGTTGGGTTCATCTTCGGTATCTAATAGCAGTAGTAAGGAAAAACCATCGAAAAGGTTAACAACAAAGGGTGCTAAAAAGACAGTTCCAATCAAGAGTACTATTAGTAGTGATAAGGACAAATTAAAGACAAAGAAGAAATCTGGGTTTGGATCAATAATTGGGAAACTGTTTAAATAAGAAAAGTTGAAAGATAGAAATACTATGTACCTAAATTCAAGGTATCCCTAGAAAATAAATACTTATATAATTATTTAGTGTTAGAATTTATTTTTTTTAAATTGTTATGGACGCAGTAAACGCCGCAACTTAATATCTAAAGGATTAGTGGAAGGGAGATTTGTAACAAAATAAAGCAACTTTTATAAAATATCACTGGATTATGGATAAATACAGATTTTTCTGAAGATTTTTTTCCCCCCTCAACAAATCCTCCTTGTTTATTGCTGTTCCTAATGAAATTTCTTGCTTAATAGAGTTTTTTAAAGTGATTAATACGTTAAATGCAATAATATTACATACAGGGAGAGAGAGAGAGAGAGAGAAAGATAAACTCTAGATGAAGTTAGATTCAAGTGTATACGCACAAGCTCAAAGAATAGCAAGGATGCCTCATTTTAAATATCTATTACTAGGCCTGACCTGTTCAGCTATTGTTCCTACCTTATATTCAAAACATTACTATCTTCCACATTATACCCTTGAAGTATTGGATAAAGAACGTGAATTGTTGCCGGAGAAAGAACAAGATGTACCCCAAATTAGAAGCAAAAACACCTACCAAGCAATGGATGAAGAGAGTGTATACCGGTTAATCTCATCGATAATGTGAATAGTGTCTGTTGGCATGAACATATGTATATATCTATTACTAATTTACTTCAACTAAACTCATATGTCATATATTTCTGTAGTTTTGTTTAGGATTTGCTAACCTTTTAAATTTCAGTTTTTTTTTTGTCTCAAATATTTTTTAAAATTGAAATGAACCCTAGAAAATCTGTGGGAAATTCTAGTGTGTTCTCGAAATAACCCTATATTTTATGACACAGTGGGGAAATTACATTATGTCAAAACAGGAAAAAAATAACGAAATTGAAAATATCAAATCAAATTGATTCAAAAAATAAGGAGAAGGAGAAAAACCTCTAAACGAAAAAACAAAATAGGCATTTTACCAAAGGTAAGATATGAAATTAGTTGAAGGTGATTGATGTGCTCATAGACAAATCCTTAAGTATAACCTAGTGGTGAAGTTGTTGCCAGCTGTTTTGTCATTCGATATTGTGAAAAAAGGTACAAAAAAAATAATAAAATAAAAAAAAATATTATAAATATACAGAGAACTAGAACAGTGCTATTGGGTACACCATATACTTAATTTCTGTTTTAATTAGAGTAGATATTTGTTGAAGGGTATAGTAGAGAAGAGAATATGAGTAAAGATTTTTACCGTGAGCCAAACAGCTCTGATAACAATGGAAGTAAAGATTCTGATGGGAATCCTTTAGATCCAGTTACTACCAAATTAATTCAAGATCAACCAGAGGGGTTAGTCAACTTCATCTCCAAACAACGCCAATCAGTCATATCGATAGTAAATACAGGAGAAAGTAAATGGAAAGATATCTCTGAACAATACCAGAAAAAGGGACAAGAATTCAACCGTGATGTATCTGAGATAGTCACGGATCCAAGAGAAAAGGTTTTACCTGGGACAATTTACACGGTAGTTGGTATTATGGCAGGTTCTATCTTGACCCGTAAGAGAACGTTACTAAGTAAGATTTTGATACCTTCGATCCTCGGGTTAACATGTTTTAACTATAATTTACCAAATACAATGGGCAACTTGAAGTCTCGTATCTATCAATGGCAATCGAAGAAATTTCCTGTTTTTACAAAGAAACAAGACGAAATGTTAATGGAATTAAATGAAGGGTTGCAGGATGTTAGGGAATTTAAATCTAAAGTATCCAACTGGTGGAATAGCGGTAAATAGTAGTCAGAGCAAATAAACACATAATATACAATGATTGGATAATACAAGAGGATAATTTTGTAAATATAGGTGTACACATTTAGCGTATATCATTTGTATATATGCTTATGCATATATATATATATATATATTCTGTTACTTTTCTATATATTTAATCACCAAGTAAAAATAATAATAAATTATATTTAAAAAGCTCTTTGTGATGAGCTGAGAGAGGATTTCAATGGGAAATTTATTTATTTTAATGTACATGTGCGTTTATATATATATAGATATAAATAAATAAATAATAAATAATAAATAATAAATAATAAATAAATAGATCAAAGGAGCGTTACATTATAAATATTAGTCATTACACAGAAATAGAGTTATAATAAAAACTAAACGGTGGGAGGGAAGGAATTAAAATGGGAAAGTCTTTATATTTGTTCACGAATTAAAAAAAAAAACTTTTTTTTATTATTTTTTTTATCAGCTTATTTCTTCTTTAAACCGACTTCAACGGTACTCATCTTTGGACCGAATGGTTCATAGTGAATCATATCATCCTTGTGTTCTAGCACTTGTAAGTGTTTGATCATAGAGTCCATGAATTGTAAGGAACCACAGATATAGACATCGGCATGAGATGGGACGTTTTCCTTTAAGAAGCTGTCGTCAATACGCTTGCTGGCACTGGTGTGGATGATGTATCTCTTGACATTCTTAGCTTTGGCCAATAGTTCAGCGACGTGCTTAGTAAAGGCTTCAGTAGCTTCAGTACGGGAGGATTGGATCCAAACGATTGGTCTTTCCGAGTTGTTAGCGACTTGGTATTCTAGCATAGATAATAATGGAGTGACACCGACACCAGAGGCCAACAAGACTAGTGGGATTTCGTTTTGTTTAACTAAATCTTCGTTTAATGCGAAATCACCAGCTGGAGCACTCAATTTGATGGTGTCACCGACCTGAACTTCGTTGTGCAAAAACTCAGAGACTAAACCAGCTGGGTTATTTGGACTAGTTTCCAAACGAACGGCGAATTTCATGCCTTTAGAAGTGTCGATGGAGGAGATAGAGTAGTGACGCAAGGCATCGTTTTGGTTGTTGTCTCTATTTGGATGGGTGTTGACAGTGATGTATTGACCTGGAACGATTTTTGGTAAAGTTAGATCGCCATCTGGCTTAACAGTGAATTGGTAAACGTCTTCGGCGACTTTTTCCTTTTCGACAACGGTGAATGGTTTCCAACCTGGCCAAGCAGCGGCATTGTACATTTCCTTTTCGACAGAGATGAAAACATCAGCGATTTCGCCGTACGCTTCGCCCCAGGCTTTGATGATCTCTGGAGTAGCAGCATCGCCAAGGACCTCGGAGATGGCCTTTAACAAGTAGTGGCCGACAATTGGGTAGTGTTCTGGCATAATTTGCAAAGCACGGTGCTTGTGCCCAATTTGTTTGACGTGTGGCAATAGGACAGACAAGTCGTCGATATGCTTTGCGGCAGCTAAAACAGTGGTGGCCAAAGCGGTTTGTTGGGCACCCTTCACTTGGTTGGTCTTGTTGAAGATGTTTAATAATTCTGGATGGCCAGCAAACATCATTTTATAGAATGTAGTGGTTATTTCGGTACCGTGTTCTTCCAAGACTGGGACGGTGGCCTTGATAATTTCCTTAGTAGCAGCAGATAGCATCTTGTTTTATTTTGTTTTGGGGGTGAGGGACGGTCGTTTAGGTTTGAATTGTTGATCGATTGGCTTTATAAAGCTGATAATAGATTAGTCGTCTCTATCTCTTTATTGTTGTCGTTGTAATGTCTCTGTATTTTAATAGTAGTTAAAGGCATTTAAGATAGGGAATTAAAGAGAGGAGGACAGAGAGAGTTTGTTGGATCTGAAAGATAACTGTCCCTTATATATATATATATATGTGTGTGTGTGTGTTATGTATTTCGATGTATAATGTTTAACTTAACTGAGCTTGAAGATGGTTGAATCCGTTAAATCCATTTATCTCATCTCGAACAAAAAAAAAAAAAATTAAAAAAAAATCATACAATAAAGAAAATAGGGGAAACCAGAGTAAACAATATCCAATAGATTAGGTACAGAGTTGCAGTTGCAGTAGCAGTGGTGGTAGTGGTAATAGTAGTAATAGTAGTAATCGTTTGAGTTTGAAGAACTTGTTAGCGGTGGTCAATAGATTGATATACGTAATGAAGCACAAACAATATTGGCGGACAGTGAGTGATAATGAGCCAGGGGTCGTCCTACTGCATTGTCAAATCATCGACACAAGTTAAAAGTACTTTGTGGTTCTTAGTGGTGCCTGGCAGCAATGTAACATCAGATCAAAAGATCTCTCGAGGGGCGGGGGGCGGAGAAATTGAAAATAATAATAATAGTAAAAAAAACGAAAATTGATAGTCTGCCAGATTCCCTCTATGGCAAGGGACAATAGCAGACAATGGAAGACGGGAAACAATAATTAGTAATTATTGTCTTTTGTCGTTTCGGCCTGCTATTGTTTTGCCGTTTCCCACTGTTCGAGACCCCACTGTTCGGCCAGAAATTATCGAAACGACGCTGATTTCCTCGGAGCCTGGAACAAAGGACAAGTCCCATCTTGGAGTACAGAACTTGTCTTCTTTTGTTTCTTGTTTTTTTTTTTCTCTTTCTCTTTCTCGCTCTCTTTTTTTTTTTTTTTCTTTTTTCCAGGACTGGAGAATGAGTGGCGGTAGCACTTTCTTTTTGCTTTTTTTTTTTTGGCCTGCCCCCCCCAGAAAAAATTAGAATGGGCCGTTTTTATGTTTGTCTCTCTCGTTCGGATTTAACGTTTATAAGACGCTTTATAATAAAGCAAGTAAATAAGGGGAGGAAGGAGAAGGTAAAACTGATGTGTTTTCTAATTTTACGGTGGCGTGGTGTGGCGCGGGTGGCGGCGGGAAGAGGGTTGTCCACTTTTTTATTTTATTGCAACAAGAAAAAGTAATACCACAGAGGCCTAACTGAAAACCATCAGTCACATTTTACAGATCCTACCCTTTTCTCGTGGTCCCCTGTGGATGTTTTCCCATAAGCCCTATATTCGTCTACGTCTTTTAGGAGGAAATATAACACTTCGTACTTCACAAACCGTTACTCAGAGGTTGTGGACAGTTATGATACTTCTTTTTCTTTTTTTTTTTCCTTCTTTCTTTTTTAGTTTCTTTTTTTTTGAAAATAAAGGTATGTAATGTAATGAAAAAAAGAGACCGAGAAAATTGAATTTTTTTTTTTTAATTAGTAAGCTATTATACTGGTATAGCTATTTATAGCCTGTTATAATATGCAGATATTTATCTTTCTTTTTCTTTTTCCTTTTTCTTTTTCCTTTTCCTTTTTTTCTATTTTATTCGTTATATAGTATGGTTGACTTATATCTACTATACGACACATCAAGACTGAAAATACATTGTACACACCAATTCCACTCCACTATGAATATACCTTTCGTATCTTTATCGTTCTTTAACAAGACTCTTTTAAATTGGTTCACTTGTGATTGTTGGTCAGTGATAAGAATGTATCGAGGAATTTCGTTCCGTGTCCCGTTATTCTCTTCGTTTATTGTGTTGGCTGCTGAGTAATTTTCATTCCTCACTATATCGTCTACACTAAATTTCTTTTTTAATACATTTATATTCTTAATACCATGACGTTGTAATATCGTCTTTAGAGTCTCGGTACCACCTTGCATATTAGACGACATGTTTATCTTCGTGATATTTCCTCTTTGAAACACTTTATCCTGTAGTCTTGTCCTTTCTAAAACATCCGTATCTATCTCTTGGATACAATATCTTTTTAAATCTAATCGTGATAGCTTCTCATTCAGATCTCGACCATTTTTAATGACATCTAATATATCCGTCACGAATTCCGGTGTCAATGCATATTCCAACGGCTCAAAACTTAAACTCAACAAAAATTTAAATGTTCGAAGTCTTCTTGGCGCAATCACACCATTCAACAACTTAACATTCGAATCATTGATTTCATCAAAGATCTCAATCCCAATCAGTTTCAATATCTCTTTATCTAAACCTGTTAGTCCATCAAGACATTGGGTGGCCACACAACGTATGTTATATAAAGGTTCAATTTCCTCTATCCCATCCTTCAGTAACATCTTTCTGGCTCTCTCTTCCGTTTTCTGTCTCTTGTTTGTTCTTTTCACTGGATGGGTTTTAGCTTCTTCTTCTTTTTCCTCCTCCTCCTCTTCTTCTTCCTTTTTTTTCTTCTTCCTTACCAACTTATTGAAAGGCGTATTATTATTATTATTATTATTATTATTATTATTATTATTATTATTATTATTATTATTATTATTATTATTATTATTATTATTATTATTATTTGTTTTTATCAGTTCAGAATTGGATATTGTTGTTTCCAAAGTAGCATGTGGTTCTTGGTCCAAGATTCTATTACTAGTTACACTTCCCGTCGTTTCCGGTTCCTCAATCATTACGGAAGGACTGCTCGTTATAACTATATCCTTACCAACATTTTCCTCAATACTTAAAGACTGGTCTCCATCATCTTCACAAGGAGGTATATATTGGTCAAATGGTTGTTTTGAATAGGATTCAAAGGTTTTATCTAACCACTGTGCTGTCACCATACGTATATTATTCTTTAAAGCAAAACTATGTTTGGGACCCCTTGCGATACCCACAATCAGAAGATCTGTAGTCAAATCAAGGTTCGGTGTCACAACACCACCAAGCATTTCGATCTTATCGATGATTTCAAATCTTTGCAACCCAAAAAATTGCGTATAAGAAATCTTCATACCACTGCACAGTTTCTTTTGTGTTTCAGTGGGGATCTTATAAATCATCTTATCGTGACCATCATGGTCCATGGGGATCTGTGTCTTTTGTTGTAATATACATTGGAAGATCCAATTTAAATTTACTTTCAAAATGTCATGGTGTGTATGGGTACTATTAAAGAATGGGTTTCCATAGAATTCACCTAGGTATACCAATCGCTTGTCACTACTACTGTTACTGATCGCTATCTTTGTCGACGTTGTATTTTCATGTGAGAATACTGTACCACCAAAGCTTTGAATCATGTTCGATAAACGGTCAACTAGCGTCACATCCATTTGAAGATCGATTATAAATTGATATCCATCGAATATCAACTTATGAAAGATCAGGTCGAGGTCATTAAAATCTCTATTGCTGCTGTTAACACTGTTGATTGTCGTACTGCCGTATTCACTATTAAAATATTGATTAAATAACCATACCTCATCGACTATATTAATCTTTCCTTCCGCCTCGTTGTAAGAGCGATTGCTCAGAATGGGCAACAGCTGTTTAATTGGGTCATCCTTGGAGGTATCATTGTGTTTTAGTAGCAAATGTGTCACAGCCCGTTTAGACAAAATATAAGTAACGTCCCCACCTAGAAGTAATATTAGATTGCGAAGAAATTTATACTCTTGTTCATTGAATGAGTATCTGGATATATAGAATTTGCAATTTTTCAAAACATTAGAAAAATATTGGAACGGTTCAACAGGAACTATTTTGCCCCTCTTGGTGCATTCGAAGACCCAATCTGTATTTACCACAGGAATAGATAATTTAAAACACGACAATACAATATCATTACATGGAATTGAACCAGTGACAACGAAATGAACAGCAGGTCTTTTTGACGCGCTACAGATTTGTGATTTAAACGTATCAGGACTCGTTAATTGTAAGTGTGAACATCCATTAGATTTTAATAAACCAGATATTTTGTTTTCGATGGAATCATCCCCATTCTTTAAGATTATAAACTTCAAATTTTCAAAGACATGTACCATTAAATATGTTATTATAAGAGGATGAGCATCTGAATATATTTAAACGTCTTTATATATATATATATATGTCATTCTCTCACTGATACAGAAACGTGTAGCAGTGGTTCTTAAGTATTTTAGATAGAGGTAGTTTTTTTTATTCAATAGTATCAAAAACCGGGAGGCGGAAAAACATAAATCCCCTTTCTTTCTGCTAAACCGCCTTAACAGAGAAAGTTTATACAATCGTTATAAGAAGATCGATGGGTGATATACAAGAAGAACAGAAGGATGAGACATGTAAATTCGTTGGTTATTGAAAAAAAATGTTCAACGGCTAACTGAGCGGTAAATATATATATTTATATATATATATATATATAAGAGAAAACTATCCTATTCGAAGCAAAGGCGTGTCACATTACAGAATGGTGTTGATAACAGAAGAAAACAATTGATACTGTTCTTTAAGAAGATGTACAACAAAATAACATATATACAGTTGCAGTCGCCTCGCTGCTTATGGAGGAGAAAGGTCAATATATTATTGAAGATACTAATAAGTCATTTTATTTTTGTTTTGTTTTGTTTGGGTTTTTTGATCTGCTTACTTTTAGGCTCAGACTGCTTCTTTTTTGATTTTTCATACTACTGAGGAAAGTCTACTAGGGTTTCTACTCCTATATGGATATTCTTCATTTAAAACATTTAGGGTTATCACACAAAATTAGAAAATCACACCGATTTTTTTCCAATTTTGCTGGCCCCTTCGACTGAACCCTTTCTCCAGCTCAGTTGTTGTGGGGTGTGGGTGTATCGCAGTGTCCGTAGCTTGTGTGCCACGTGCTCCCCTTTCCTGCTTCTGATATTGAAGTGAAATCAATAAGCCAAAGGAGACTTATCCAAGTGGCTTCTTCTTCCTCTCAAGTGGATCTTTGACTGGTTGGTTTCGATGGATTGGTTTGAGTCAGAGTATTGTGTTGGTGTGCACCGTCCAAGGTATTGTGTCATCTATTTGTTTTACTGGGGAACTTTCCATGCAATCTTCATCGGTACTTTGCTAGTTCCGTTGTTATCAAACGGTTTATAAGTTGGTTGTTCCAAGAACTCGTTAAGAAGTGTCTGTTTTAACAGATTACCAATTTTACCTGCCACTCAATTTTTTTGTGAAAATCAGTATTATAAATATTACTATCACATTACTACTATATTGATGTCTTAAAGTAAGTGAAAAGATAAAACCCCAAAAATAAATAAATAAATAAATAAATAAATAAATAAAATAATCAAATAATAAAATAATAAAATAATAAAATAATAAAACGAAAAGTATCATAAGAACGATAGGGACTAGAAGAAAATAATTTGTTTGTTTATTTCGGGTAATGAAGTTTGGTAAATACTTAGAAGGTAGAGAATTGGAACTACCTGAATATGCTGGGTATTTTATGGATTATAAAGCTTTGAAAAAATTGATTAAACAATTAAGTTTGCCTAATGGTGATATCTCATTAAATACGAATAATATTGACAGTACGAACCTTCGTTCACATGATAATCCATTCCAGGATCCGAACAGTTATAAAAGGTTACAAAATAATAAAGCTTCTTTTTTCTTTAAGTTGGAGAGGGAATTAGAGAAGGTTAATTCATTTTATTTACAGAAGGAATCGGATTTAAAGATTAAATTCAACATCCTTTATTCAAAATATGTAAATTATAGGTCAAATGGAAGACTAAATTCAAGGAACAGTTTGACTTTTAAGTTTATCTATGGTAGGTTTATCAAATTCCAGAAAGATCTTATAGCGTTTGAGCAATATGTAGAATTAAACAAAACTGGGTTTTCAAAGGCTTTGAAGAAATGGGACAAACGGTCTCATTCACAAGATAAAGATTTCTATCTAGCTACTGTAGTATCCGTTCAACCCGTTTTCACTAGGATAGACATTTCCAAATTAAATGATGAAACTTTAAACATTCTAATGGAACTAAACGATTTGCAAAATAATAACGCAACGAATGATGATAATTCAACCAATTTGGAGCATAATAGAGCTACACTGGCAAACAGCACCCCAAGCACAGTGATTAGTAGCAGAACACCATTTATAGACTCTTTTAAAAATGACTTGAGTCCCATGAATTTCACCACCCCATCTGAAGCTCTTGTTATGACATCAAATGTTTTAAACAATTATGTAGATTTTGATTCCGAGATTGAAGAATGGTATTTGGAGCTGATAAATATATCAAAATTGAAAGATAATGGTAGAAGGAAAGAAAATCTGGTAACGTTTTACAGCAATAAGATTTGCCCTTTTTTTAATAATTTCAACGATTTATCACAATATTCAAAAGCTATGTATAATCAAACCATTGTTGATTTATTATCAAAGCTGTTTCTTTTATTGGTCGGCTCAAAGATGAAAGACTCTGATCTTGAAATATTTTACAGTACAATCAAAAATATAATCGACTTAGGTTATTTGGAAGAAGATGATCAAACATATTCAAAAAAAAATATTTTACACCAGGCTACTCATTGTTTTAGTGATAATAGGGATTTTGTTATTAGAGAAGTGTTGCAAACGCTTTCACAAGATACGTTAAAAATCTTAGTAAATGCAGTGGAACTTCATAAAAGAACACCACTTCATTTTGCCGCAGAATTAGGAAAATTGAGTTGTGTTCAATTGTTACTAAGTGTTAAAGGGATTGATCATACCATTAATTCAATCGATGATGATTATGACTCACCATTGGTCCTTGCTATTAAAAATAATCATATTGATATTATATATGAATTATTAAAAAACCATGTTGTATTAAAATCGTTGGTTAGCCCTGAAAATTTTCAATTTTCACCTTTACTCGTAGCATGTAAATATAATAATATTAAAGCTACACAAATCATTTTAGAGATCTTTAAAGCGAATGGGATAGATATTAATACAGTGGTTAATACAGAAGGGTTAGGCCCCTTGCACGTCACGAGCAAATTAACTGATGATACTACGGATTTGCTTAAACTTTTAATTGATTATGGTGTGAATCCCAACGGAATAGATACTTTTAACAAGTTTAGTCCAATTTTCTATGCCATAAAGGCCTGTAATGTTAAAGCTGTTAAAGTATTATTACACAGTGGTGCTGACACTGAAATTACAGATGAGCATGGAAGGACACCAATGTTTTATGTTCTTTGGGAGAGTAATGTAGAGGTCCTTAATGAATTTTTACCATATATGCAGAAAAAATGTTTTGAGAAGAAGGATCAATCTGGTACAATAGATGATACTTTAAAGCCATTGAAAGTACCCTTATTAGCTGACAGTCTCTCATTATCTGGAGATGAATTAAATGATTCTGATCATAGTTTGAATGATATTCCAGATTTTGCACTACCACCTCCAATAATCCCATTGAAAAAATATGGTCATAACTATTTGATACAAAAAATATCTGTTAAATTAATCTTTGAGAGAAATGGGAAATGCATTGATTTGAATCCAGCAGATGAGACTATCGTGGTTCCTGATGCAGGTAGAATGACAGTGACTTCAAATTATCCAGATAATTTACCAAGAAACATTATTCTTCACGATAGTATGGGAGGTAATGGTAGTAATTATCTTGGTAAATGCGAAGAAGAGAATATCTTTGAGGGTTCCAATGAAGTAGTATTTCAGGTTGATACTTTAAAAGATTTAATTGTTGATTTTGAGATTTATCCGGAATTTGGTACACGGTTGATTTCGAAAACTACATGTATGCCATTTTTATTTGAAAAGTTCAGTAAAAACCAACAAGATGAGATTTTTCTACCTTTATTTGATTCGAAATTGAACAATATTGGGCACTTCAGGTTTAGATGTCAGATTATTTTTCCGTATAGTGGTAGGCCTTTACAGATCGATAAATATGAGCCATATTGGAAATCAACCTCTAATAATGGTAATAATGGGTGTGTTAATAGCAGCAGTAATTTGATTACTAGTAATTTAGATACTTTAATTTCAAACGATCTGACATCTTTTACTCTTGAGAATACACTAATAAAAAATGAGAATGTTGTTAATACTAACAGTAATAGTAATAATAGTGTTAGTAATGTGCAAGTACCACATTATATCACCTCTTCATCTATTTATGGTTCATTTGCCAAGATCAAAATACATTGTTTAGAAGATGGTACATTAGTTGCATCACCAAAATGTTTTATTGAATTTAATGGAGTCAAATTTTTACTCTCAAGTCTGAATAAAACCCAATTAAACGTATTATTGAAGAATAACTTATCAGATGTTGAAGCTGAGGATTTAGAGACCGAAACTAAACTATTAAATGTTGTCAATACAAGAACGTTGCTTTTCAAAGATTTATTACAATTGATCCCATACAATTTACAATTAATTGTTCAAGTATGTTATCCTACGGACAATGAAAGAGAATTGCTAGTGAATGATATTTCGAGTAAGATCGATTTAAACAAATACATTGATAGGATTTTGTTTACTGTGTTTGAGCATGAAAGGACTTTGAGGCATACATTTGGTATATTGAGATCTATAATTTTCAGTTCATGTAATTGGAAAGTCTGTTCTATTTTGAATTGGAAACAGCCTAATTTCCCAGTATTATTAGAGATGAATTCATTAATATTGAATGACAAGTACAAGGATACTACGTTTACTTTAGATACGCCACATGGGTTAAGAAGTATGATAGAACAGGGAGGAGGAGAAGAAGAAGAAAAGAGACTCAATATGATGGACAAGAAGATTCATCTTAGAGAGATGATAGAATTTGCAGTTAATAATAATTTATTTGGGGTAATTATACCGTATATTTTATTGGAGATGTGTGAAATGATGGTAACCACCATTAAGAGTCAAGAGTTGTTATTAATTGGATCTGTAACTCAGAAAAAAGATATGAGTACGAATTCTAGTGATACAGATAGGATGGTAAATGGCATTCTAATGGCCTCTAAACTTGTGATTAACAGAGATAAATTGTGAATATATATATATATATATATGTATGTATGTATGTATGTATGTATAGGATTATTTATTCATATGTTTTTGATAAAATAATCTTTGACTTGATCATTCAATACAACATCAATAGGTTTCTTCCCCAAATTATCTTCCAAATCGACCGAAGCATGATATTTGGTAACCAAAAGAGTGGCAGTATCAGCATGACCCTCGGCCAAGGCATGAAATAAAGGGGACCAACCACTAACATCTTTCCAATCTACAGGGGACCCCTTTGTACATAGAAGATCTACTAATCTCATAGATCCGATAGATGCAGCTCTATGTAATGGAATCTGTTTTTTGTTATCTTTGATCTGCAAATTAGCACCGTTTTCAATCAAGAAATCAACAATAAGGTAGTGTTGTTTAGTGATGGCTAAATGTAGTGGGGTGGTCCCTTGCCCAGTCTGTAGGTTGATATCTGGCTTGATGTCTCTATTGTACAACATTTCGACGATATTATAATTGCCTACAGAACAAGCAATATGGAACGGAGTCCAACCAGATTCATCAGTCAAATCGTCGATATCTGTGGATTTCATGTGTGATAGAAGGTATTGAATGATCTCTTCATTTTGGAAAGATACTGCCCAATGCAGTGGTGTTCTGCTGTCATTATCCTTCTGTTTAAGTAATCTTCTAACGTTATCTGATTCACTAACCAAATGTTTCACTTTATCTAATTGGTTGTTCATACAGGCTTCATGTAAAGCGAAATCGGACATGATGAAAAATTTCAAAGCAAATGGATATATATATGTATGTGTATGTATATATATATATATATATATATATATATATATATGTGTGTGTGTGTGTGTGTGTGTGTGTGTGTGTGTGTGTTTATGTGGTTAATCAATAAATAAACCGTGTCTCAATGAAAATTGTGATAGTTCAATAAATTTCAAAGAACCAAGTAGCAGTGGGAATCGAAATAGAGGAAGTGACAGTAGCAAAGCAGCCGTTGGGATCTGTGATGGGATCAATACATAGGTCAAAGCCTCTGTTTTGGAAAAGTTGTCGCAGTTTCTTTTCACTCGACTGAAGCCCCCCCTTTTTTGTTTTTTTGTTTGTTTTTTGCTTTTTGATATTTGATTTTTTTTGGCTGTGTGGCGTTGTGGCCAGCCCTAATGATGCGATATTAGGGTACGGGGAAAAAAAGCGGGATTTACATCCGGCATTGTCGGAAACTGAGGTCTAAGCATTTCCGAATTCCATGTTTCCGAGAGATTGTATGCGGTGTCTGTGTTCCGCAATAATCCGCATTGTTTTTGGAGACCACGGGATTCTGTCGATTGTCGAGCATAGACGAGCGGTTGGAAATGTAGGCGGTCGGCGGAATTGGACTGGTTTCCACAGCCTGTTGTTTTATGTTGTTGACGGCCCCGCTGGTTCAGAATTCCGCAATATATCCGTAGACGGCATTTGAGTTTTCCCACCCCCCCGCCGAACACAACCAATAACAAAACCACAGAGGGAGAGAAAAAAAGTAAAATAAATTGAAATAAAACAAGTGGGAGGGACAAGAAAATAAGTTGGAATGCAGAAGAGAAGTAGGTGTATTTGCATACGGCTTACAGTGAAAGGTTAGCTCTGTCTGGCAGTAGTTGATTTTATTTTGAGACTACTTTTTTTTTTTCAGTTTGTCTGTAATAACAAAAAATAATACCAAGAAGAAGAAGAAGAAGAAGTAGAAAATAGAAAGTGGGAATAATAAATTTTACATATCATTTAAGATACTTTAATACTTTTTTTGGTTTTATTTGATTTGATTTGATCGAAATAAGTGAATTATTATTATTATTATCTTTATTATTGTTATTGATATTTTCTTGTTTTTGTAATGAATGGGCCAAACGATTTTCAGAAGTATGCTAAAGCTTTCCAACAACAAGTATCAAGGGTACAAAGAACCAGTGGCCGTGGCGGTGGTGGTAATCCGCTAGGTGGTATGTTTGCAGGTCTTGGTGGGTTGATTTTGTTGGGTGGTACTGCGTTGCTGGCCAACTCTGCACTGTTCAACGTCGACGGTGGTCACAGAGCCATTGTGTACTCTAGAATAGGCGGTGTCTCTTCAAAGATATATAATGAGGGGACCCATTTCGTGGTGCCATGGTTCGAGACTCCGATCATCTATGACGTTAGAGCTAAACCACGCAACGTTGCATCTTTGACTGGCACAAAAGATTTGCAGATGGTCAACATCACTTGTAGAGTGTTATCTAGACCAGACGTGAGTCAATTGCCAATCATATACAGAACTTTGGGACAGGACTATGATGAAAGAGTGTTGCCTTCTATCGTCAACGAGGTATTGAAATCCGTGGTAGCACAGTTCAATGCATCACAATTGATCACGCAGAGAGAGAAGGTCTCAAGATTGATCCGAGAAAACCTAGTTCGTCGTGCAAGCAAATTTAGTATCCTTTTGGATGATGTGTCCATCACTTACATGACCTTTTCACCTGAATTTACTAATGCTGTGGAAGCCAAACAAATTGCTCAACAGGACGCACAGAGGGCTGCTTTTATCGTAGACAAAGCAAGACAAGAAAAGCAGGGGATGGTTGTTAAAGCACAAGGTGAGGCCAAATCTGCTGAACTGATCGGTGAAGCCATTAAAAAGTCGAGAGACTACGTTGAATTGAAGAGACTGGATACGGCAAAAGAGATTGCTAATATCTTGGCTAAATCACCAAATAAAGTTATCTTGGATAATGAATTGCTGTTATTGAATACTACTATCGATTCCAGAATAAATGAAAAGAAGAAATAGAGAAAGATTCAATTTTTTTTTTTTTCACACTAATATTATCTATCTATCCTTCTATCTTTCGTCTCTACTCCACTCCATTCATTAACATATATATATATATATCTTTAACGTTACATACTAGTAATAATATAAACTTGTGAATATAATCTCCAATCTACCTATCTCCATTGCAACAGTTAGAGGGACCATTTGGGTGTGTGGGTGTTGTGCGTAGATTTTTAGCGACGTCGGACTTTTGAGAACTGGGCCCTCTCCCTTTTTATGTCCGTTGAAAACCCACGGAAACGGAAGCGGAAACGGAAGCGGAAACGGAAGCGGAAACGACTCTAATGTATCGTTTGGAACAAAACCCGCTGTTTCCGCGCTTCCCCCAAAAAATTTAAAAAAAAAAAATTTTTTTTCCTTTTTTTTTGTGTGTTCGACCGAAATTTCTCGAGAAAAGTGAAATTTATTTGCATTTCTTCGAATAATAAATGAATAATGTAAATAAGTAGATAAATATATTAATGTGTGGGGTGGACGTTAAGTACAATATTTTGAGTATGGGAAGTTATTAAGTAAAGAAAAAAAACGTACTCAAGAATAATAAAGAGGAAAGGAAATATCTATATATATATATATAGATATATTATTTGAAATTTTTTTTGAAAGCGTTTGTTTCTCTAATCATTGATATAGTGAGTTGAAAGCTTCTTTTTTTTGTTTTTAGGTGTTCGAAGATGCAAAGTTTTAAGAAGAAGTTTAGAGAATGGGTCTATTCTTTTAGTACAGAGGACCATTATGCCGAATATGATCCGAATAATATTCCAAATTTTAATATGGGTATCCGTTCTAAATCACATCTGAATAAAGGAAATGGTAATCCCTCTAGTCTGCATTTAACAGGCGATGAAGAAATGAATATTGGTTTGGATCCAGCTGATACAATCAATTTTGATGATCTAGATAACAACACTAACGGCAATAGCAGCGTGTTTGGTGGCCAGGAAGGTGTCTCGGAGGTTCTATTGGCATGGAGACACATCGATTCCTGGACTGAGGAGCACAACCCAGATCTAAACGCCACTCTAGGTGATCCTGTTACCAATAATGACATCAACCAAGCGGAAGAAGATCTCGAAATATCTTTCCCGCCTTCTGTGAAAGTGTCCTTGCGTATACACGATGGTCAAGAAGATATGGAGTCTATGACTGGTACCTCTGGTTTGATATATGGGTTACAATTAATGACTTTGGATCAGATTGTAGCAATGACTCAGGCTTGGAGAAACGTTGCATCCAATTTGAAAAGACATCAAAATCATAATAACAATAGTCAGCCAACATCTTCAAGAGCTTCTATGGACAATAGTACAAATTCTGTAAATATAAACACAACTACTAATGGTAGTTCGAGCGACTTTATTCCAAATTTGAATACAAATTCCACGAACACACAGAGAAATCAATTTAAATTGCCATTTATTCCACAACAAAAATCCATCCCACCAGATTCTGTTCAACCTGTATATGCACATGCCGAATGGATCCCTCTGGTCACCGATCATGCAGGGAACCACATCGGTGTGGATTTAGCACCTGGTCCACAAGGTGTCTATGGTCAAGTTATTATCTTTGGAAGAGACTTTGATAGTAAATACGTCGTGGCTAAAAACTGGGGGGAATTCCTATTATCCTTTGCTAACGACTTGGAGGAAGGTAATTGGTGGCTTGTCGAAGAGAGTGATGATTATTTAGCTGGAGATGGGGAGTTAGTCTTTAGAGATAAACAAAACGGTGGTCCAATACAAGACTACTTAGAAGTTTTAAAGAAAAGAGTCATTTTGAAATATAAACAGAGTTTAGGTCGTGATACTGCTACTGCTACTACTACTACTACTACTACTTCTGCCATCGCTACACATTCTGTACAACAAAATAGCAATCCACATTCGTTACAGACTGTTGCTCCTGAACCAATTGATATTCAACCAACAAAATCATCATTTGTTCAAAAGAATGTTAATACATCAAAGGAATCTTTAAAAGTAGATGATGAAAATGATGTAGAAGCTGTAATAACCGAGGATGAAGATGAAGAACAAGACAAAACACAAGAAGTTGGTATTATAGATAATGATATATTAAAACAACAAAAAGAAGACTCCGAAGATAACAATAATGATAATAGTGAAGTGAAGAATGATATTGAAGAAGCTGTGGGGGTGGAGAAGGATCAAGATGAAACTAATGAAGAACCAATAAAGGAAGATACAAAGGAAGAATCTAAAGAAGATAACTCAGTCGAAAATGAAGGGACCAGTAAAGAAGAAGCTGAAAAAGAAAACCAAAATGATGAAAAGCTAGACTCTAAGAATGAGGAAAAGAATGGAGAAGATCAAGATAAAAAAATTGAAGATGTTACAAATGAATTCGAAAGTGTTGCATTATAATTAAAGTCGAATGTTATGAAAAGTATTGTCATTCTCATGTACCCATTTATAGTTTTATTTTCCTTTTGCTAACCATTAATTTATTCTAAAAATGTTGACAAAAAATATTATTATATAGGATTTTTTTTAATTTTAGTTACTACGTTATGTAAATGTAATTGTTTTAATTTTACGGTTAAACGTTGGATTTAATTATGTGCTAGTTTACTCCTTTCCTTTTTTTTTTCTCATAAGAAGTTGTGTCTAAGATGTTGTTGAACTTTGCAGATACTGTGGACATATTAAAAAACTGCTATATGTAGGTAAGATGTTATAAAAGTTCTTCATTTTGCTGATTAATGTATGACAACATTTATGTACGGTTAATAGAGAAACTTTGAAGAAATACACATATTTTCTTATGGGAAAGTAGTCTCTATTTATATTTCACTTTTATGAACACTAGTTCGTTATTGATTTGTGGCTGTTAGTAACGTGATTCTATCATTTAACAGTACTTGCTGATTCTTCTTTTATTATTTTTCTTGTTATTTTCCTTATCCTTACCTCTTATCAGCATTTGTCTAGTATAGCTGATTATTCTTTACTGAAATGTTTTGTAGAGTTCATATATTATTAATTTAGTTAATTGTAAGGGGCTATCTCCAGTAATATACTAAAATATAGATATTATTTATACATAAGCACTCACAAATTATACAGTCGTTAAATCTAACTAGTAATAGAATTATATGAGTCTTATTATTAGTTGTTAATTATTCCCCATTGATCTCTTGGGTAGAACGTAATAGATATAATAAAAATGTTAATGCCGATAAATACCTCTGGCACACTATCCCCCAATAATCAGAGGTCTCTTCAAATAAGTTTCTCAGTAATTTGCTACCAAGGTCTATCCGACGATCGTTCGTTGGAATAGACTCCCACAGCCTGGGCCCAGAGTTTCGGTTATTGCAAGTTCATTGCCTTAACATCAAGCGTTATCAAAAAACTCTGTATTTTAGCATTTTCCAATGAGGACTTCTTACAGAATTATTTTATTTTGTTAAATTTATGTTTCTTTAGAAGAATTTTATTTTAGAAATTAAATAACACGTCAGGCACCAGCTTTACTTGAAAATCAACATTCTCTAATCCTCCAAAAAACAAGTCACAAAAACATGCAATTGCAATTTATGCTCACACTAACGTAATACCAATTATAAAATATAATTTTTTTTATGCTGTAATTAACTTGACAATTATATTACAACTTTATATGATCAAAGTTTACTTGAATATACATTATATACCACACACGTAAATATATATATATATATATGAATTTTGAAGTTCTTAACCATTTCATAGTTCTTGTCATCACCTGTTCATCAGTTTTACATTGATACTTTCCAATTAAACTACCAAATAATTCTTTGTAAAAAGGGTTCATCGACCCACGTAAAAGTATATTTAACAAAAACAATCAGTATAACAAAGTTAATTAACATAAACCATAAGAACTCCCATATTAATCTTCCAGTAGAACTAATTACAATTGGTGGTTCCTTTGAATTCATTGAAGGTTTTAAATCTTGGAAAATAGGTTCAGCATTACATGTAATAAAAATCCTCCAAAAGAAATAAGGCAAAATATAATATCTTGGCTCAAATAAAGGTGATGGAATAATCGTTAAAAATGTACAAAATAAAAGTGCAGTCCATGATATATGGGTCAATTGGATAGGTAAATGAATTGTTTCCTTTATTGGTATAGGTATGATCGCATGGAATGTCAATTCATTGGGTCTCATTAATTCCATATATGTGAAAGTAGAAAAATGGTATATTGGAGCCATGAAACCATATTTAATAATTTTACGAGGATTGCCAATGATTCTTCTAAACAGATAGAATGTATAGTGTCTATTGTCTGCTAGAAGAAATGGGTGTACTTTAGTGAAATATCTAATAATTAACATGATTCCCACAATTTCCCAAAATGTTCTAACGGGTCTTAATTGACATCTCAACTTATAAGATCTGAGGAAATTCTTGGAACACCAGATAGGTACACTCAATAATGACAAAAAAAAAGTTAAATAGAAAAATTGAACTGCATGAATGGAAAATGAATGATTAGATTTATCTCCCAAAGTAATGGACCTATTCCATATCAAATAAATGAAGAATAAAAAAAAATTAATGAAATAAGGAAGTACTAAAGATTTAAATTCTTCAATCGAATATATAAACAATTTCAAATAGTTGTTTAAAGTCTGGTCAGTAAATTGTTTAGTTATCATTGCTCTTCTTTCAATGGCAACGATCATTATAAACCCAGCCCATATGATATTAGTTTGCCTAAACAGACAGCTTATGGCAGCGCATAAAGCACTGACCCAAAGACTCTTAGTATTACCAAAAGGTAACGTCAATACCAAAGTTAATGATTCTAAAATAAAAATTGTGGACCAGATATCTGTATAATAAAGGTAATAATAGGTTACCATTAATGGAAAACAAGTTAAAGTCACTGGCCAGAATCCGATAGCATTGAAGAGAAACAGTGGCCGCAACACGACTAACGGCAAAACAAAAATCCCACCTATCAGATTAACTAATCTCAATATTGTCAGAGTACTCCATGATTTACATATAGGTTTAACAATGTTGTAAAAAACCCAACCAAATACATATAATCCTGGCGGTGTAGTAATCTTTGCATCCCAGTGACTCCAATTACCGTTCAAATATGTAATTGTTTGATTTATATGGAATTTTTCATCAATAAATTGATATGGCACAACTTTTCTAGTTATATAAATAAATGTTACAACAAAATAAATAACTACCAATGAATAGAGGCCAATATTAATATAAAAACCTTTGATAACTTCATTCTCAATATCCCTTACGATACCTGGTGCAATGATTTGAGCATTTAACGATTCCTTGGGATTTTCTGACAACTCATCTATTTTACCATCCTCTTTGTTATCTGCAGAAGTCATCACTTGTCTTTTAGTGGTTTAGGATATAGTTGCCTTCAGTATATGATAATAGAACCAAAATATCAATTAGTGGAAATAAGAAAGAGGTAAAAAGAAAAACGCAAAAGTAGTAGTAATAATAAGATTGATACAGGGGGTCCAAATATAGTATCTTTCTTTGATCTTCTATCTCCTATTCACAAGATTTGCTTGTTCTTAGTGTATAGCTGTGTACGTTGTTTCTACTTGTATATATTCATTTCACTTCTATTGAAGGTCGAATCCTTTTATAAACATGTTTTATAAAAACATTAAAGATTTCAAAATAAATGGAAAATAAATGAAGTATGAAAACGGGAATAGAAGATTGAAAAGCAAGTTGGTATATAACTTGATTTGATGTATTTAAAACATATATATATATTAGTGTATGTAAGCTTGTACATAAAGATATAAGAAGCACCATACATGCATCTGTATGGATTGAAACTGTTTAACTATTTCTCTCAACAGGATTATTGAGGTCCAAATTTATTATAAAATTCCCAGATTTACCTTAGATGGTTTGTTCTACCATTTTGGGTTCTTCTGCGAGGGTAGTTTATTCCTTCAAGATGTTCAATTAACGAGGAGCCATAGATTCCGTTCTCTTGCAGTTCTTTTATTAGAATATCTTCTTTACTTTCCCATAATTCATAAAATCTAATGGTCTCGTCAGTAGTAGCGATACAGATAGATGACCCGTCTGGTGAAAGACAACTATTTAGTGCTCTTAAGGGATGTGGTATTTGGACCTGCACAATGGGTTCTAACGTCGGATACGTATATAAAGTCAATAGTAAAGGTTTGTTTAAATTTCCAAATCCAAACGTGGCAACAATTTGTTTATAATGTTGCGACCAAATTAAGGAAGTAATTTGATTATCTGTCTTAATTTGATTGATAAGTGTTCCTGTACCTGTATGCCAAAACTTGATGACTTTATCTTTAGTACCACCCCCTGTTGCCAATAAGGATTTAGACCATGGACAAAAAGACACTGCTTTTATTGCGGCACTGTGAAAAAAAGTATATTTTAGAACAGGGGTTTTCATATGGTTTGTGATATCCCATAGTGAACATGAGTTATCATTCCCACCTACAGCTATCTGTTGATCATTAAAATTCAATGACATCCCACAAACCTGTTGTAATTGTGCTTTAAACCGAGAAATTAATTTAATCCTAGGCGAAACAGGTCCATTAATTATGTGAACCAAATTTATGTATCCATTCTCTTCACCGAAAATAAACCCCTCTTGGAAAGAGATGTGATTTCTAGTATTATCATTATCATTGTAATTCCTTTTCTTATTTTTATTGAGCCATTCCACACATGTTATACTCTTCATTGATTTCGAGTGGAACCGATCAATAATTTTATTATTTTGGTTATCGTCATTTGGACACTCAGTTGAAGTTTCTGAAGAAGAAAAAGGGGAAGGGGAAGGGGAAGGAGGAGAGCCAGATTTGAGATTTTTTTGATCAAACAGATATATCCACCCATGTTTTGTACCAACAACAAATTTATCTGACCCTCTTGGTGCAAACGAGACACATGTGACCCAATCATTTCTTTTATTTAAAAAATCATGTTTCAAAACCTGTTGCGCACCTTTATCACTAGACCATATATAAACGGAACAACCTAAACCGACCAAGATATTTGAACTTGTATGAGACCAAGAGATTAAATTGGAATAAAAATCGTTTCTTAAACATGGTGCATCTAACACCCTGTATGGGATATGGGATTTCAATTGATTCCTCTTACTTGGCCTTCTATTAATCAACAAAGGTGTATCTTCCTGTGAGATAGGGTTACTCTTAATTTTTTTCTTTCTTGGAGACAGCTTATTCTCGTTTCTATATTTTAAGACTCTTGTATCCCAATGACTAAAACCAAGACTTTTAGCGATATGAGTCTTGTAATATGAATTAGAGGTTGAACGCTGTGCTCTTATTTTATTCGTTTCACTTGACAATGGAAAATCACCAGAGAGAGCTGTGTTGTTAGGGCTATTGTCGATGGTATTCGTGTTATCACTATCGATCATACCGATAGAATTATAATGATTGATTGAATTATTAAAGAGGATATCGGGCGAAGAAAATCTCTCGGGTGAGAAGTTTGCTGATATTGTCATTTGTTCAGAATCAACAGAATTGAAATCCTGTCCTTTTCCTTTACTATTTTTCGTTAAAAGCTGATTCTTGTAATTATACATCTCTTTTGATGTTACTTGTGGAATAAATCTATCCATCTGAGAAGTTTTGTTAGAATCAAAAGTATATATATATATATATATATTAAAATCAAAAACAAAAAAAAGAAAGATCAATGTCAATTGGTTCCCCGTGACAACCAAAAGTCTTTCACTGTTATAAAAGTAATGATAACCTATTGTAAGTCCAATTATATATATATATACCAATATAGATATGTAAAGTTGTTATTTTCTTTAATAAAGGAAGGTAGGGAAAAAAAGTTATAAAAGCTGAAAATAATATATGAAAATAAATATATATATATATATATATAGGTAGTTCTTTAGTATAAACAAAATAATAACCAATAATGATGGTACAGATATGTTCCACTGTTTTATTTGAGTCTATTGGGTGTTATTACGTCTAACCGCTGCAAAACCTTAACAACCAAAAAAAAAATTGCCATCCTCTTCTCTAACGAAAATAAAATATATACATAAATATAAATATAAATACATATATAAATATATTTTCACACATTTTGATTTTAATTTTTAGTTGAAAAATGCTGCAATTAAGCAATAATGGGTTTTTGTATGGGTGCGGGGGAGGGGGGGCAAAAAAAGGAAAAATATCAGGAAAACCGGATGAAATATTTGCAGAACCCTAATGAACCGAAGGTAAAAGCCTTTGGAAAAACAGTCAAGACCTAACAAATGTGAGGTCGACAGGGGGAAAAACGATAAAAGGACTGATTTGAGTTAACCCTCCTCCTCTCCCTCTTTTGCAGATTCAGTTTAATGTTCCACATTTTGTAAATGATTAGATATGTATATATTATATCTATATACAATAAAAGTTGAATGAAGAGGTAAACACACAGGGAAACATAGCAATCAAATTAGTGATAGTCGAAGAATACACACACACACACATACATACACACATACACACGAATGCCAGTTCCATATGATGATGTATCAACGAATAGTGACGATAGTTGTTTCTGCTGTTGTCACAGTAAAGGGGTCAGTATCTATGATTCGTATCCGATACAAATGAGGTTGAGTTTGGATTTTGAGGATGCTGGGATAAGTAAATGTTTTCTTTTGAATAGGACAAATTATATCGCAATGGTTAGAAATAATAGCAGAGTTAGCACTTGCGGCGGTGCTGGCAAGGAGGATAAGAACAGAGGTGAAAATAACGAGGCAGGTCTCTGTTTTCCCAATTTGCTGAATCAAGTCTTTATATGGGATGATTTACTGAAGAAGTCCATCTTCAAATTGACTTTCTTATATCCAGTAGATAAAGTTTTTTTGACCAGATTGTATTTGGTCGTTCAATCTTTCAACGAGATCCAGATTTTTACATTCACTAACCCACCAAGAAGACTATTCGATTCGCATATTTTAAGGACTGACAACAGCTACACTAACGAGAACGTTGATTTTAGATTACTTAAATCAATCGGAATCCTTGCATATGAATCGGTCAATAGATTAGGACAAATCTATATATCTCGTTTAGATTATGACAGTGTGACCTGTAGTAACGAAGATAGTAGCAGTAGCACTAGTAATTATATTCCAACAAATATTATAAAGGCTCATAAAAATCCCATTCAACTGATAAAACTGAGTCCCCATGGGAAATATGTTGCGACCTGTTCCACAAAGGGGACGATAGTGCGGGTATTCAACACGGTCAATGGACTGCTCATTAACGAGTATCGCCGTGGATTGGATCCTGCAACTATATACAATATGAAATTCAGTCCTGATGATGGATTTCTGTGTGCAATATCGAATAAACAAACGTTGCA
The DNA here is from genome assembly GCA_030571675.1 of Arxiozyma telluris. Taxonomy (NCBI): domain Eukaryota; kingdom Fungi; phylum Ascomycota; class Saccharomycetes; order Saccharomycetales; family Saccharomycetaceae; genus Arxiozyma; species Arxiozyma telluris. The sequence goes on along the minus strand of JAJLYH010000082.1, from coordinate 25,982 downwards.
TATTTTCCAAATAGAAGGCAGAGTGGAAGGTCAAAGAAATAAGAAAGATGGCAGGTATAACCGTTTTAACAGATCTGTTTGTTCTATAAAACTTTTCAATCCATTGATACGAGATAGTAAAGAATCATTCCAATCTGCTGATAGGTGTGCAATCGTTTGGAATGAGTATGGAAATGAGAAGGAGAGAGGGGGTAGAGATAGGGTTAAATATGGTATAATATTAGTCTGGCATAAATATAGAATATGGATACGATACATTATAACTTACGATGAGACGTTGAATAAACCATTTGAGATCATGAAGGAATCATGGAGACAACTATAGAGTCTCAATAAGAAGTTTATTTCCATTTTGAAGGATAGTTCCATGCAAATTTGACTTAAACTTATTTCTTTCCAAGTTGTTTTCAAAGGCTAAATAGTGAAGAGTGATGCCGCTGTTTCGATTTAAGTCATTGTACAGGGCCAAACAATTTTTGATCCTGTAATACCAGAACATATCTTCGACCTTCATGTAGTCTGCATGGATAGAACCCATTGGATAATTCCATAATAACAACGAGTTATCTAAGATTGGTTGCAATTGACTGTTATGTATGTTTATGATATCATCAACAGAAGATATATCTTTGCCAGTTAACTTACGAACATCATCACGGTTATTATCATTATTATCATTATTATTATAATAATCATGCAAAGTGTTGAAAAGACTAACATAATAATTTATAAAGGAGTCCAGCCCAGTCTCTGGTTTCAATTTCAATCTAATCTCATTATTTGTCAATAGTATGTTAGTACCTCTGTTATTAACAGGAGTACCATTAGATAATATAAAAGACGTCATAAACTGTCTATCCTTGAATAGTATATAATAAGTGTCTTTAAAAGTTAAGTACTTGGTATCTCTTTTTGGAATCAAACAAAGTTGCTTATTTAACGAATCGGAAGAAGTCTCGATACCGTATTCGAAGGAATTACCGATTAAATCTTTAGCAATTTTAAAATCCGGGTTGTAGCTGGAGAAGGATAACAATTGGCCATTGAAATTCAGTAATTTCCTGTGCAACCGAAAATCGGTCTTCTTGGAAGAGCCTACAATCTTGGAACCCTTAACCACATGTGTTATCAGTTTTTCTAGTGACAAATTTCTGGACATTTATGATATGAACTAACGCCCTTACAATACATCTACGCAGGTTCTAGTCAATCTGCATCCATGTCAATAAAATAAAATAAAGTAGAAAAGAAAAAAGAGATTAGTAACAACAAGTACAAACCACCGTGAGCCCCCAGATATAATCCCAACCCACAACTTAAGCAAAACTAGATAACCGTACTGTTAAATCGTTACCCATCGACATTTCTTCCATTGGAAGTGTTCCTTCCCCCCCACCTAAAAAAAGAAAAACAAACCCTAACAGAAAACTCGTGGTCCGACCTGTCACATGACTTCCACGTGACCACAGTGTTTTTTTTGTTCATTTATTTTTATTTATTTTTTGCCTCCCACAAAGACACGGGGAAAAAAAATTGTATATAAGCAGCAAGAGAAAGTGGGAAGCCAAGCACTTCGAAAAGAGAAGAAAAAAAAATACTACTACTCTCTCTTTCTCTGTTTTCGTTCTTCCTCTGTTTCAGGTTGTGTCCTCCTGTTTGAAAACGGGAGGAGAGTATGGGCAATGGACCCTGAGATCAATGAGTGTGTTCTTTGTTTGTTTTTCTTTTTACTCTAGACCAGCTGTCTAGATTATAAAAAGAAAAATTAACAGAACACTATGTTTTCAGAATATAGTCTTTGCCTTTTACCAAGACTATCCATTCATTGTCTCGATAACCATGTGCGTATGCACAGGAGAGGGAGTCCATTGCCCTGTCATTTTTTGGAACCCCCCATTTTTTTTATGTATTTCTTTTTTCCTATTTTTATAATAAAGTGTTTTGCCTGAAGGATACAGTTGTGAGGCCACAGCTGGACTTTATTATATGTATATAGGAATGTAGTTCAAACCGTTTATAGTATCACAACACCTTCTTGCAAGGAAAACTTTTGGCTTCTTCTTCTCTTTTTTGTTCAGCAAACTTCCCTGTGGCTTTCCTGCAGCTGCTTCTGCCAAAGCCGCATGGGCGGGTTTCACTTCGCAACACGGCTTCTACCGGTTTGTTTCCGTGCAAATTCCGTGTTATTCCCTCTCTTTTCCGCGCTAAACAAACAGGGGCACAAAAAACATAAAAAAATAAAAAAGTGAAATTTAGTAAAACAAAGAAAAAGGAAAGAAAAAAACGAAGAGAACAAAAACAAAAAATAAAGAGAGAGAACAGAGAATGCATGCATTAGTGAATGAGTATTGCTTTGCAAAAATAGGTGAAAACACACATACAAGCTTACGTCTTCATTGAACGTATATATTCACTTTTGAACTTAAAAATCATTTGCAACCCCCCTCCCCCTCACACACATACACAAAGAAGATCTGTTGTCCCATCAAACAACATTTACCAATGTTTAAACAATTATTCAGAACGTATATCACACGACCAAAGCTGGTCGCACCATCCACCATATCGCCGTCAATAAACCCTGATCTACTAGCTTCTGCCCCCGCTTCCATAATTTCCAAACAGAACAAGGTGACTCAAAGATCTCCCAACAGATGGTTGCCCCAGAGGACCGGTGTCATCGGTAAAAAAATCGGTATGGCTCCCTTTTTCGATCCTGAGACAGGCCACAGAATTGCATGCACTATACTCGAATTGAATAACGTAGAAGTGCTTCTACACAGAACCCCAGAGAGAAACGGTTATTGGGCTTTGCAAGTCGGGTACGGCAATCTAGATAACCCATTGAAGGAGACAAGACAAATGCTGGGCCACTTCGCTGAAATCGGTGTCAATCCAAAGGAAAAGATCTGTGAGTTCCAATTTGCAGATTCAAAGGGACTACTGCCCGTGGGGACTCTGTTGAAACCCTCCTTTTTCAAGCTGAACCAGTTTGTGGATTGCCAGTCGGTTTCCAAGGGCAAAGGTTTCGCCGGTGTTATGAAACGTCATAATTTTAAAGGCCAACCCGCTTCCCACGGTAACTCCTTGACCCATAGACATGGTGGGTCGTACGGTCAACATCAAGATCCAGGTAGGATCTTGCCGGGTAAGAAAATGCCAGGTAGAATGGGTGGCCACAACGTCACTCTGCAAAATCTACAAGTTATGAAAATTGACGATGTTAATAACGTCTTATGGATTAAAGGTGCTGTCCCTGGTCCAAAGGGTTCCTTTGTCAAAATACAGGATTCTATTAAAAAACCACCAACCTTATAACCATATTTCTTTTCCCCCCTCCCATCTACCTACTTGTACATATAATATAAAAGGTAAAAAAAAAAGCTTATTACCATATATATACATATATATACATATATATACATATATATTTATATATTATTAATTTACTTTTTAACGCGAGCCTCCAACTGAAGTACCGTTTTAATCGTCCAGTTCAGATGGTTTTAATAACCCACCGACTTTAGCTGCTTGTTCTCTTTGAATTCTATTTTGTTCGTTTAATTCATTCTCTCTTTCTTCCGCAAACAAATAATCTGTTGGATCACCTCCGTATTCTTTGATCTGAACCAAAAAGTCTCTTAATATACCACTGAACTTAATCGAATCCCTGTATTGTTTAGTCAATGCATTTAAGAAATTGGTGATTTGTTCTGCTGTCAAATGTGGGAACGCATTGGCTAACATATTCGATAGATATTGATTCAAGAAAACTTGGTTAGATGTACCTTCTGGTGCGTCGCCAGTTTTATAGACTGGTACTTGGATCTTATTATCGGATATCAATGAAATTAATCTCATTAATAATAGTGACTGTTTCGAGAACCCGGATTTATGGTCGCTATCAGTTAACACATAGAACGTCTCGCTTATGAATAAGAAATAATAGTTTTGATAGAAATTGTTGGCAAATTGTACATTTGTTTCATTCCCACTGTTGTTCATCATCTCAATGTTTTTAATTAATTGCAATGCAATCGAAAGACCATTGACTTCAATATCTCTATTATTATGTTTAAAGGCCCAACAGATAGAATCTATAAACAATTTAAATGCTGCAGGTGGTAACTCCAGAAATGATCTAAATGATTTTTCATTGATGACTTTTAGTAATTTATAAAATTCAACTCTATGTTCTGGATATTCTGTAAAATCTTTTGTTATCATATTTAATGTACATTCAAAGACACTTTGTAAAATTAGTATCACACCTTGTGGAATCATATGCCCAACTTTACTAACCACCGTGGTCATACAATTCAATACTTCTGCGTCTCTTGCATCAGGAACATTATTCATATAATCTTCTAACACTGCATTTAACAAAGGTTCTACCAACACCTTAACTACATCATCTAAATTCTTAGCATTGTTAATATAAATTTCAATCAATTTTAAAACTTCTTTTTTGATTGTTCTTAAACCACGTACCTTTGGAGTCTTTGTAGCAATTAAACCCTCCGAGGCCACTTGGCTTGAAATCATCGAGGATACTGCACGATACAATTGTAGCATATTATAATAAATATGCCCTAATTGGGAATAGAAATCTGCACCCATTGATGTACAGACGGCGACATTAGTCTTTATAATGTTGGCAATAATCTTAACAGTCTCAGAATCTAATAATAACGATGGATTAGCAGTAGATTGTTCCACAATAGCATCCCATGCCATATTAGGTAGTTGCATCAAATCACCCAATAATCTAACTTTTTCAGCTTGATTTCTCTCCTCGGAGATAATTATACCACATGCTCTATAGAAAGTATGGACTTGTTGTGGTTGTAAATCACTTGTAGTCTTTTGGATATCTCTAATAATGGTTTGAATGAATGGTTCGGATTCACGTGGTTGTTGAATAACGAAATGGTACTTACATTTTTGAACAATTTTTATAAAAGTGTCACAGGCCATATCTTGAACACCTTCGTGAGTCTCATGCATAAATTCGAACAGTTTTAACACAACAGTTCTCAAGAAATTCCAATGTGCTCTTAAGAATCTTGGGTATTGACCCACGACATACATAATATCTGATGCCACCACCGCTTTATTATCTTTGCCTCTTTTCTTCTCAGTTAAAGCCAAAAGATCCTTAATCACAGTAACCACGAATCTTTTCTCAGTGTCTTCACTCATTGTACCTGAGATGGACCCAATAGCCCATGACAAGGTATTAATATTATGCCAGGACCATTCAGAACCATCAATCTGTCTAGCCAATTTATTGATCATGATTTGTTCAGTATCAACAACGTTCAAGTGGGTCAAATAGACAAGCACCTCTCTTTCAGATTTATATAATTGGATTGTATCCGACTCCTTAACGAACTCTCTGACGATCTCACCCTCATCGTTTTCCACAACAAGGACTTCTTCTGGTCTAACCATATTTTCAATAATGACCCATCTTAACTGAGAACAAATATTTTCATAGATATGTTTCTTTAAGGGGAACCGTTTCATGTACTCTGGATTTAAAGCACCTGCTCCGGTTGACACAGACTGATTACCTACAGTTAATTGCATCAATGGATTCATTTCATTGACTGGAATCTTTTGAACCTCTTGGAATAAGGAGGAGACGAGGTTATTCCAATAATCCAAAGTGGTCTTAAATAGTTCTCTTTCATCGATCTTTGACAATTGGATTAAATATTGATGAGCATTGATTAGCAAGTCCCTTAAATTTTCGTCACTCTCTAATAAGGGCCTGTGATTAGTTAGATACGTAGTCAAAAACATTGCGAAATCTTGTAAGAAGGACTGATCGTTACCATTAGCCGAGTTGTAAGTAGCTTTCAAATCTGCATCTATGGGGATGACATTGGTTGAGATCTGCTGTAACGTGTTTTGGAAATATAGAATGGTTTGAGTAACGATTGCAGGGTTGTTGACTGGTAATTCTAAATTGGACACTTCTGTTAAACATTTCAAAGTGACGGATCTTGTATTTGAGGAAGAGAGAAATTTGGTACTTAACAGCTGTAAGATGTTGGTCTCATAGATGTAACGATATGGGATCCAATGTAGATATCTAAGTAAAGATTCCAAAGTGGCTACGATTAGAGTAGAGGATGAATTGGCTTGTTCCAAGACTTGGTAACATAATTTGAAGATTTGTTCGAATTCCTTAGACATGGATTTTTTCAAATGCAAAGCTTTTGCCTGAGTCATTTGTTCAGCGGAGAAATCGAAGACTTCTTCAGACAACAATTTTAAGATAACCATATTATTTTCACATACATTTAAAGATGAGGTGGAGGAACCGATCAATTCAGGGATAAACTCAGGCCAATTCTGTGGCCACTCCTGTTTAAGGATCTGGACTAACGTTAAATCCGATTTATTAATTAAATTTTTAGAATTTTCGAAAAGTGCATTATCTTGACACATAGAGATGATCATACCGACGATAAAATTTCTAATGCCTATTCTTTGTTCATTTGGTAATAGTTTCCATTTTGTGGTGATTAATTTATCAAGGATAGATAGACCAATAAATTTAGTCTGAGGGTTTTTAGAGAATTGTAGAATTTGATCAGCACGCTGCCAAGCATCCGGGTGCTCTTGGAATTTGGTTAAAACGGTTTGGGCTTCTTTCTGTTGAACACCTGAGCCAGTATAAAAAGTGCTCACAACCTGATCTAATAGATTGATGTCTAGATCTTTAGAAAAATCAAGAATATCTTCCATCTATGTGAATCTGTTCTATAATTAATATTAATATTTATATTGATATTTGTATTTATATTATTATTATAGTATAGTATATGGTTGTATGGTCTAGAATTGGGGAGTGGTTGGAAGCATGCAACAGCAGAACAGAACTTGACTTGCAATATAGCACTGTCACAATGTGATATAATAGCTAGGCCCGTCAGCAAATTGGAACTTCTTGCCCCTCTGTCTCTTTTCTTCTTCTTCTTCCTCCTCTGCGATTCTTCGATCTTCAAACGCAGAGAAAAATTTTAGATTCCAAAAAAAAAAAAAAAAATAAAAAAAAAGAAACGTTTACACCCATACATCAGCTACCGTCCGTGGAACAAGTCGATACTTCCGCGGAACTAAGTAATTACACGTGGTAGCGCCGGCTAAATAGATGTCTGAGTGTAACTTGCGGGTTTTATTTTCCGCTGAGATTCCGCCATCGCAAAACCCGTTAGTGAGTGAAAAAATTTTGGTTACTGGGAAATGTTGATATATATCACCACTATAACGAATGTGTCGCAATTTGTAGTAAGTGCTCCCAATTGCAATCTGTCTTTTTACGTGTAAGACTGACAACCTGTTTCGTGTTGAGTGCCACTATCTCCCTCACTGTTTTCACACATACACCTATCTATCAACAATCGTATTGATTTTATCTCGTTGCAAAAAAATCAATTTACTTATTTATTTATTGATTTATTTGTTTATTATTTTTAACTCATCTAATCTCATATCACTGTTTCTGTTTCCCCACCAACACATGTCTGAATTACACCATTTATTAACGTTCCCGAAAAGACCAATTAATGAAGAAAATTATGTTGTTCCATTAACTGGTTTTCTAAAAGCTGGTATCCCTGCCACTTACACATTAGAGCAAATAATAGCCTTTGAAAAGAGCAACTCGAACAGTAATACCAACGAGAAGGAAGAAACTAGTGAGGAGACAAAGACTAAAGAAGTAGCAAACGATGATGACAATGGTTCCAACACCACCCCATTGCATACCTTGGCTAGATCTTTACCCAAAGATTTAACTCCAGACGAAACTAACACGGTATTGAGACTGATGAACGTGTTGTTTGAATATGGTGCGGGTTGGAATTTCTTAGATTATGAAAATAAAACCGTGGGTGATCTTTTATTGTCGAACCTTCAACCTAAAGATGGTCCATTATATCAACGTCTTGTAGAAGCAGGTGTCGGTGCAGAGTTGCTTCTACGTAGGATTGATGACAATAATATACAGTTTTTAGATGATTATGACATTGAGGAAGAGGAAAGGCACAGTGTGGTTGATCAGAGTGTGGTCGAGCACGCAGGCGAAGATGCCAATGATAATGCTAGCAATAATGTCAATGAAGATACTGATAAGGATGCTACTGCTGGTGATCAAATGACTTATTTGAACACTGAATTGGAATATACAAAGGATTCCCTTGTTACGAAAAATAACAGGGATGGTGTCATGATGGAATGGGAAGATCAAATTATGAAACTAGCTGCAGACACTCTGTTCTCATCACCCTCTTTGCAAACTAACAACGACGCTGTTATCTTGAATATTGGGTTTGGTATGGGGATAATAGACACATACATTCAAAATAAATCGCCCAAGTTACATTACATATGTGAAGCTCATCCTGATGTGTTGACAAAGATGAGGAACAATGGTTGGTATGATAAACCAAATGTGATCATCTTAGAAGGCAGATGGCAAGATACTTTAAATAAATTGTTGGATCAAGGTGACGTCTTCTTTGATGGTATATACTATGACACTTTCAGTGAACATTATCAGGATATGTTGGATCTGTATGATGTCATAGTAGGGCTGATTAAGCCTGAAGGAGTATTTTCCTTTTTCAATGGACTTGGTGCCGACAGGGAGATTTGTTATGATGTTTATAAAAAAATTGTTGAGATCGATGTTACTACTTATGGTATGAAATGTGAATATACCACTGTTGATATTACAAAAATTTTACCAGATTGGCAAAACGTTAAAAGATCTTATTACAATTGTAATTACTACTATCACCCACGTATATCATTTATATAACATCTGTTTCTCCCCCAAAGGATACTCTTCTCTATATATTAGAATATAATGTAAAATTATTATTACCATTATCACTGTTCCAAATATGCATATATATAATTGTCCTCAAGTTTTTATTTACTACACTGATCAGGTTATTTGTATATATGTATCTAATTTCTAATAAACCGATCGATTGAGTGAGAAATAATAACACACAATTAGAATTCCATTTTAAATTGCTATTAAACGAGTATCGATATTAGTATCAGGGATCGGATCTTTGCCACTACTCTTTTTTAAATCATCATTAATATCTTCTGGATTCCCATTATTCTCAATTGATGAATCCTTACTATTATCACTTGTGAAAGTGCCCTTATTTGACTCAGCACCAGTTGAAACTGATTCACTGGACTCAGTCGCAACGTTAGAATCATCAGATCCCTTTATTCCTTCAGTCATTTTCTCAATCTTTCTTTTCTTCCGTTTAGGTTCACCCTCAGCTTTTGCTTCTTCAATTAACGAAGCTTCAATCTTATGAGCCAAATCTAACCTATTCAAATTGATAGCAAGCATGTTCAATACATCATTGTCAGTTATTGTAGCTTTATCCCTTTTCTCAGAATAATTAGGTTTCTGGGCTAAGAATTCGGTAAAACCTGCTTCTTCACATTTCTTCTTGAACGTCGAATCAATCCATTCTAATTTCTCTTTAGTGTTTTCAACACCAAATGCCTTTGTGGCACGTTTTCTTAACCTTGCACGTAAATCGTTTATCTTGTTTTGAACACCATTGGCATCTCTCCACCTTCTTTTTCTCTCTTTACTTATATCCTTTCTTAAAAGGTCAAATTCTTCACTAGATAAGAATTCTTTCAATTTTTTCTGTAATATATTCTTTTTCCCAGATATATTGGAAAAATCAGGTATGTTGAAGTTATATTTCACTTGGAATGTATCTTTTCTCTCTTTAACTTTAGGTGGTTTTATCTTCCTGTCAATTGGATTCTTTAATAACCTTTCCGCAGGGGACATCTTCACTTGAGATGGTGGTACCAACCCATCAAGGTTTAGAACACTGTTTGGACCTGTTCTTCTCTGTCTCTTTTCTTCTGTTATGAAATCTTGTTGAATCTTAGGAAGCAAATCAGTCAATGTGGAGGTTATGATACTTGTAATACCAATAGGTAATGCCTCTCCATCTTCTTCATTAGAGTTCTGAAGCTGTTGAACGACCAACGACTGTACCATGGACTCAACTTTAATTGGTGCATTTGGCACAATGGTCTCCTTCGATATACTAGGTATATCAACTGGGATTTTTTTCAAGCCTGATCCGTTTTCCTGTTTGATTTCAATGATATCTTCTTCTTCTTCTTCTTCTTTTTCTTTGTTCATTTCAGTTATTCCATTCTTTTTTATATCCAAACACTTTTCTGGAGCAGTTTCTTCAAAGTTTCTTACTTCTTTTTTCTCCTCATTACCTTGTAACGGGATTAATTTCACAGTTTCTTGCGATGATCCTACGTTCTTTTCAGTTTCCATATGTACTGTTTCAGAAGTACAGTTTTTGGATTTTAGGTCTTTTTCGATGGTGGATTTTTCAACGGTTTTTTCAAGCTTAGGACTTTCCGTAACAGGACAAACTGAATTTTCAGGAGTACGGCTTGTTAAGACTGTATCAACGTCATTTGTATTAGACTTATCTGGATTAATAGCAGTTGGATCTATATCCATTAAATTGTCTTTATCTAGTGAGATATCCTTCCCTTTTAATGGGTCAAGTTCCGTATTTTTAGTACCATCTTGATCAGGCAAAGAATCATTTTTATCAGTTGGTAATACTTCAGTAGCTTGATGCAGTTCAGAGGTTAAGTCCTCAGATTTATCTAAAATAGTAAATTGATTTGATGACTCGTTTATAGTTTGGATGTCATTCTTCTCGGTAACAATTAATCCATTACGTTTGTTATCATTTCTATCAGGCATTTTTTCACAAATATTGGTTTCAGCACCTGTCCAATTATTATTACCATCTTCCGAGCTCTTCAGGATGGGTGATATAAGAGGGAGTGGAGTCTTATCTTCATTAGGAATTTTAGAAGTTTCACCAGATACTTTACTCAAAGCAACAGTTGTTCCAAGATCAGTAACAGTAGATTTGACAGAAATTTCATCGATATTTACTTGAACTGGTTTAGCATCATTTGAATCTCTTGTTACATTCTTCTCTACCATATTGTTTTTATTATTAATATCATCAGTCGGTTTTCCTGTTGTTTGAATATCTTCGATAGGTTTAGTGGTAACAGCTGTCTCGCTCAAAATATCGCTATCTGTTTTACTTTTATGATCTGGTATAACTATAACTTCAGGGGTCGACTTTTCATCCCTTTTAACTCTTTTTGTCAAAGGAACCAATGGAATTACATTCAATACACTCTTATTGTTTGTATCTGGACTTTGTACCTCTGCACCATCTAAAGGTCTTTTATTACGATTGACTGTGTTTAGCAATGGTATCATATTAAGGTTGCTTGATTTCATAGTAGCAAGCGCAGTTTTATTAACGGTATCTTCAAGTTTTACTTTTGACAACGATTGCCGTAATTGACGGTTTCTAGCATTTGTAATTACTTGAGCAATAGATTTTTTGGTATGATTAATAATAGTTAATAGGTGCCTTGTCGCTTCCTCTGGTGATGCACCATTAGCTATTCTTTTTTTAGCTGCAGTCTTTAACGTGTTAATAATTGGATTTAAGATAGTTGGAATCAATTTTTTAGTAACAGCTATAAATGCAGAAGTATCATGTAAGCCAGATGCTTTTTTCTTATTATGCTTTCTACTGGCAATACTTCTTCTCGCCACAGGTAATGCAATTGGTGGATAGTCTGGTAAAATCCATGGTGGGTGAAACAAAAACCGTTCTTTATGCACGATAGTTTTGACAGATGGGTCAAATCTATCTATAACTCTAGTCTCTAATGACTTTACAATTTCATCGATAGAATAACCAAGAGTACCACTGTTTGAATACAGGTAGTTAAGATAAGACTCTGGAAGATGCATTTTTAATAAAGTTTCTTTAATATTTTGCAAATTTTTTTCTTTCAAAACAATATTCAATCTAATAAAATTGAACAAAGGCGCCTTAGTTATTGCTGCAACACCACTCTTGTTAGATCTAAGGACTTTTACTTTAGGCTCAACTTCATCAAGAGTCTCATTATCTAATTGAGCTCTTAACTTCATTTCCTCTGGAGTCCATCTTCTATACGGTTTTTTTGGAACGCCCTTCTTTGTTAACCTTAAGTCTGGTGGATATGGAGGTCCCCTAGCCACTATTTCTGCTAATTCTTTTTGTTCAGCATCAAATTTTGCTTGATCCAATTCCTTTTGAACTTTCTTTGCAATTCTTATTTTTTCTTTTTCTTCCTTCAGTTTTAAGCGAAGTTCTTTATTCTTCTGTCTACGACGTTTTCTAGCTTCATTTGCGGCAGCTGCTGCAATAACACTGAACTTTTTTCTAAATATTTCTTCAGGTGATTGTGATTTCATTATCAAACCATTTTTTAATTTAGCAAATCGTTTTTCAATCTCAACATTACGTATAACGATTTCTCTATTTTTATTATCAAACTTTCCATTAGCTTGTGCACTTAATTTGCGCATAGAATTGGTTATATCATTTATAGAATTGTTAGCAAGTTTCTTTTGGAAATTATCAATAATAATTGTTTCAAATTTTTTACGTTCTACTGGTTCAGAAGTTTTCTGCTTTGAACTTTTTGTTTTCCCCTTAGGTTCCTTTGGTTTCTTCACCTTAATTGTTTCTAATTTAGCCACTTTTTCAGATTTCATTGTCTTTGCTGGCTTTTTCGATTTTGTCTTCTTTTGCTTTCCTTCATTAATTTTAAGTTCATCAGTTGAGCCTGATTCCTTTTCCTCAGATTTCTTGGATGTCGCACATACCTTTTTATCTCCCACTTCTATTATCTTTTCTGAGTCTTGCAATTCTACAGGTTTGGGTGATTCTATCTGTATCTTTTTAAGTCTTTCGCCTAACCTTGATTCCTCTTCCTTTTCTTCAATTTCCCTAGGCTTACTTTGGAAGGCAAGTGACATTGCATTTTGCATAATTTGATTCAGATCAAATGGTTCATCATCATCGTCTTCTTCTTCTTCTTTACCATCATCTACATGTTGTACAGACTTATTGATAGAAGGTTGATGATCAGCCTCTGTTTGAACCGTCTTTTTTTTAACCTTTAATGCCTTCCTTTCTGAAGTTTCCTTTCGTATAGGTTTGGAGGAAGAATCTGTAGAATATTTGGATAATCGCTTCTCTTTCACTTTTTCTCTTTCTTTTTCTTCTCCTTTTCCCTTTTCTTTTTCTTCAATAGGTTCTGCTAAAGATGTTTCAACAACTTGGTTAACAATCTCAGCTAAAACTTTTGAAAATTCATCATCTTGAAAATCATTACTCTCTGTTATCACGTTCTGAAGTTCCTTACTTGAAGCCACAGATTTAGCTATCTTCTTTTTCTTCTTTTTCTTTGTTGTAGTAGTGGTGGTTTTCTTAGGCTGCGGATAGAAAGATGATATAGGTATCTCATAATCTAAATCTTTGCTTGTTGTTGAGGTAGCAGTAGCAGTAGCAGTAGCAGTTTTTGAACTAGTAGAAGTAGAAGGCTGTGTAGCGGAAATTATAGATTTGACAGTTTTCTTGGAGGTTGATTTAGGTTTACCCTTGGATGACGCTTTTTTAGATGTGGTAGATACTTTCTTAGTCTTTGTGGTCGATAATGAACTAGTGTCAGAGGCCATTAACTCCTTCTCAAAAGCTTTTAATGTGGCCTCTACTAAAGCTTGTGTTTCAAAATCATTAGCGTCATTATCAACACCATGTTCATTAATTTCGTTAAAATCATTAGTTGCATTATTAAGAATGTTAAGGTCATTATTACTCTCTAACAAGGAATCACTTTCCATAATACCTCTGATAACATCATCAATCTGTATTAAATGGTCATTACTATCAACTTTGTCTTCCTGAATATTTTTTTTACTCTCATTCTTTGCCAATCTTGATTTATCCTTTTCTTTACTTTTCTTTTTACTCTTTGATTTCTTCTTCTCCTCTTGTTCACTAGATTCTGTAATGGTTGTTTTACTATTATTACTAGTACTAGTACGAGATGTTTGTTTCTGTTTATCTTTAGCTTTCTTTTTCTTTTTCGAGGTCTTTTTAGTTGGTTTATCCAGAATTTCTACTTGTTTTATACCCTCAAATGTATTGTTATTCTTATCCTTATCATTATTCTTATTGTCTATATTATCATTAGGTAGATCTTCGTTTATTGTATTATTACTTATTACCTGAAGTGTTTCTAGGATAGCCCTTCTCAAATTTTCGTCATCCTGATCCAATGCATCATCATCAAAATGTGTATCTCCTACACTCTGTTCAATTTTAGTATGATTACCAACGTGAGTGTCTCCTTGTCCTTGACCTTGTTCTTCTTCATATAAACCTCGTTGTAAAAGATGAGCCCATTCATTCTGTTGTTCTTCATCAATAAGATGTTCTGTGTCAATATGTCCAGTCTCATGTTCCTGTTCACGTGTATTGGAATCATTATGTGGCTTTATAAGATCTATTGCATTATTTACAACAGAAGTAAAATCATCAGATACATTCGGTACAAAGCCTTCTCCACCTACGTCATCATCCACTATATCGGGCAAATCCATATCATGGTTTATATCTATATCAACATTTGACTCATTAGGATTCTGACCACCCTCTTTTGCCATATTGTCCGAGTCATGAATGGCTGCGTCCCCATCCATATCATTCTGTTCGTGTGCTTCGTTATGGGAAGTTAAAAGATTCCCTATAAGTTCATTAAAATTTAGTTCTTCATTATCTTGATTCTCACTCATTATGCAGTTTAATATTGTTTTGTGTCTATAATATATGTGTATACGTGCAAATATGTAAATGTATAAGCTGCCTACCAAAAAAAGGGCACCTTCATAGGCATCTGATTAGTTTCTCTAATAATCTTGGAGGCAATAAAAAAACAGCAAACCAACCGTTAATTATTTTTCATTCAATAAGCAAGTGTAATTACTACATACTATTAACACTACAACTACTATTACTACTACTAATAGTATATAACAATAATAATAGTAATCAATAGTAGGTAGTAATAGTAATAGTAATCACTTTCATATTTTATATTTTAGGTAATTGCAATGAGCATCAAACTGAAAAAAAAATAAAAATAAATAAATAAATAAATAAAAAAAGCAATTCACAAAAACACACCCACACACCCATTAAATCACGTTTAACGAATTTTAATAAATCACTGTGCACGAAATTACGTGATATCACTGCCTACGACAAACGGAGTCAGAAATTTTAAATGGAGTCAAAACCCAGACCCCCAAAAAACCTGAACAGCGAAAATCGTCAAAGAAAATAAAAATTTTTTCTTGTTTTTGTCTCTACTTTTTCCTCTGAAAGATTTTGATCATTAAAGACCAGCTCGCTGTATATTTTGTATGTGAGTAGACTATCATTCTCCACATTATAAATGGGTAGCCTGTTTGTGTCCTATACAGATAAACACCGTGGCTACTGTCAACTGTGATTTTATTCAGGCCAAACTTTACGAGGAACTAAAGGGGACCAAGGATTTTCATTCGCAAATCAATGTTCAAACTAGAATATGAGAATGATCAGGAGAGGGAAGAAGATGAACCATATTATTATAATAAAGATAATTGGCGATTGTCGAATTTGAATACAGCACCAACTCATCAACGAGGGTCTGTTTTACATAATACTTCAAAATATCATAATGGGACATTTGAGTTCCGATTAGATTTAAACAAAGATAGGAAACACAACAACGATAGTGACAATACTAGTGGTAGTAGTGGTAATAGCATTAATAATGGTGGGCCGTTCATTTGCCATTACTGTGATGCAAAGTTTAGGATTCGTGGATATTTGACTCGTCATATTAAGAAACACGCCATTGAAAAGGCTTACAGATGTCCCTTTTACAAAGAGGATGCACCAAAGGAATTAAGATGTCATAATTCAGGTGGGTTTAGTCGTAGAGACACGTATAAGACCCATTTAAAGACAAGACACCTGTTATATCCAAATGGTGTTAAGCCAAACGAAAGAAACAGGTCTTATGGGCATTGTGCTCAGTGTGGTGAATATTGTGCGTCCACCAAAAATTGGGTTGAATCACACATCGAGACTGGCCAATGTAAAGGTTTACCACAGAATTATTTGAGAGTGGTTCGGCACGAAAGATCCAAGAATGGGAAACTGAAAATGATCAGAACTTCAAATGGTCATTCTAGGTTTATTACTACTGCACAGAGCGTGGTGGATCCTAATATCTTATCAAATAGAGAAGCTTTAGAAGCTATGGCTATCGTTGCACATAAGGCAAATAAGGATAATATTCTATCAAAGTATGATAATGACAAAATTATTATGGATGTTAGGGATTTTAGCAGTGACAGTGAAGATGAACAAATAATTTTTTCACAGGGTGAGACTACAAAATCTACTGATAATATTAGTAATAATAATAACCGAATAACAAACAATAACAAAACTGATGATAATAATAATAATCCATTATCCAATTCATTTTTCCCTACATTCATATCAGACAAGGATTCCACATTGATTAATAAACTTAATCCCATAGATAAATTATTGGAACCATTTGAAGAAATGCATAAACAGATCCCTCTAGATATGTCAGTATTTGAATTTGATCATTTCACCAATGCTACCAAAACAAAAGCAACAACAACAACTACTACTACTAATACTGATAATTATATCGAAAACACACCAACGTACCTTATTTCTAAACTACCCAGTGGGTCGCAATCTAGTCTACCCGATACACCTTCACCTATGACTATTTTAGAACAAGATCTACTGTTGAGTGGTATAACGGACAGCAGTAACACTAACGATACAGAAAACATATATTCTTTGTTGCAAAATTAAATAAAATTTATAAATTAACCTATATAAATATACTGTGTACTTTCCTCAAGATCTCAGTTAACAGCCTCACAACTATTATCCAAAAGAAAAAAAAACAAGAAGAAGACTCACACGATCTTGGATCTCTTGAATAAGGCAACTCTATCCTATGCAATTTCTACGACAGTTCCTGTTGTTGTATAGTATGATTATATTCAATCTTACATTCAGGATCATATAGTTGTACTTTGGATTAGCCGCTTTCTTGTGGAGGCAAGGAAATTATGTGCTAGAATATAAAATTTTTTACTGCATTTACTTGCTTGCTCATTTTCTCTTAAGAAAGTATATATATACCAATATATTGCAGTAACATTATGCTGGAAATATCGGACAAGTATACACACTCATGTAAACCAATAATCGGATATAAATCAACAGGCATTATTGATATTAAATCCGATAAAATAATTGCTTGTACACAACCACATGAAAGTGCATGATTAGCTCTAGAGATAAAAATATATAAAGGCCAAATATCAGAAGGAAAAGAATTAATAATTATGATTTATCTC